>ML104220.1:0-38781 GCA_003697995.1 Taxidea taxus jeffersonii | reverse complement strand
GTAATCAGCAGAGCAACAGCAACTACAACTCCCACCCTGGTAATCAGTAGAGCAACAGCAACTTCAACTTTCCCGCCCTGGTACAAACAACTTTCAAAAATATCCCCTGGACAAAGTAGCCAATCCCCCGTTGTTAACTGCCAGTTCTGCTTCTGTACTCCCTGCTTGCTAAAGCGCGCGCTCCCTGAGACCAATCAGGTTATGCCAAATACCCTTTTCAAATGTCAACCGATCAGTCCCACTCTACCTTGTTTGTACATGCCTATAAAAACCTTGCATTTACTCACCTCGGGGCCTCTCAGCGTCACCGCTTGCGAGTGCGCAGAGGACCGGGTTCGAACCTGCAATAAACGACCCTTGCTGCTTGGCTTTGACTCACGTCTCTGGTGGCCTCTTTGGGGAATTCTCGTGACTCCAGGCATAACAGTCCAACTACCCATAAAATTAAAAGAAAGAAAGAAAGACAGACAAGACAGGACTATGGGTAAAGAGTCCTAAATTGAGAAGAAAATGTCTACTCAGTATGTCTTTGGGGGGAATTCAGAAAAGCCAGGCCATGACCCCATTTCAGCGGCCTAGAACTCCAGTCACACAGGTGAAGCACTCCTGTTGCATTGTATCTTGATTTGAAAACCATCAATCTAAACCGAACCCTTTACTATACAGATGAGGAAACCCATCTAGAAAGAGCCGTAACTTGCCTAAGGTCATACAAATAATTGGTGACAGACTTGGGAGATCTTGTTTCAACTCCTAATCCTATGCTTTTTCCAAGTTAGCCTGGATCTAATCAAACTACCCACTGCGATCAGGTGGTTTCTCTAAGCAGGTACTAGAGGAGGACTCCAAATAAGAAGATTTTTGGAATACCTGGAAAGGCTCTGCCATAGGGCACCCAGCCTCCCACTGAACAACTCTCTTCACCTTGCAGGCAAAGTTGGTATATTGAGCACAGTGTTGAACTGCACTCAAGCGCTCCCTCACCACCTGTATCACAGAGAGGTCATTGAAGGAAAACTGAGAAACCTCCATGGGAAGGGCAGCATCGACGTGACAGACAACATGAGATAGTCCTATAACAAACACAGAAGAATAGATCAACTTGATGGAAGCATCGATTCATATGTGAAGAAGTAGAGAGACCCGAATCCAACCCCAATAACCCCCGTGATCTTGCCCCTTCCAGAAAATGTTGGCCAACTCTTGTCCTAAAAAGTTGAAATGTTACAATGTATAGTATTTTCATCAGAAAGGCAAATCAGGGGCGCCGGGGTGGCTCAGTCAATTAAGCACTTGACTCTTGGTTTTAGTTCAGGTCATGATCTCAGCAGGGTCATGAGACTGAGCTCTGCAGCTGAGCGCAGAGTCTGCTTGTCCCACTCCTCCTGCTCTCTCTCTCTCTCTCTCTCAGATAATGGTAAATAAAATCCTAAAAAAAAAAAAGAAAGGCAAATCAATTTTATCTCATGCTTTGATTCTGGTCATTTGAGAAGTACCTTACTGTTGAGGAAGTTTCTGGAACTCTAAGTCCCTGGAAGACTTTGTCGCTTTTGATTAGTGATTGTTACCGTGTGTGTAGGAGGAGTAGTCCATGCACACATACTGTCCATGTGCTAACCACATTTCAGGTTATCAGGAAAGACCGTGGCATTATTTACAGTGCCCATTTTCTTCAGTCTACTTCCTGCACACTTCCTAAAACTGTCCTTAGCTGTGGTCACCAAGTGGTTATCATGTATTTCCATACTGTGTCCTGTTCTTGGTTGTGCATGACTGTTAATGCTCAAATAATTATGCTCTCATTCAATTTACTTACAATCCTACTGGTTATATAACTTAGGGCAAGTTAATGAACCTTCTACGCTTAGCTTCCTTATCTGTAAAATGGGCACAATTATAAAGTCTACTTAATAGGGTTGAAGTAAGAATTAGACGAATTAATCCATGTAAAGCACTGTTGCAGGATTGGCCCCTGAACAATAAATTGTAACTGCTGTTATTATTATGTATAACTATTATCCCCTTTTACACACGAGGAAAACCAGGCTGGGTGATTTATTGAAGGTCACACTCTAGTTAATAACAGAATTGGAATTGGAACCACACATTTAACAGGGTCATTACTACACTAACAGGTGATTACTGGGTAGTGAAAGTGAAGGTAGTTTTAATTTTCTTCTCTGTGCTATAGAGAAGACATATAGTACTTCTGTAATCAGACAGTTATAAATTTTACAGATGCTACACAAAAAATTAAAAAGTGGAAATTATCACTCCTTCCTGCCCCCACTGAAGCCCTTAGATGCTGTGTCTCTACTAGCTTCTTTCCGGCCCCCATGTTATTGACTGCTCTCCGCCTCACTGCATTTCCCTTCAGCCCAACAACAGCTAACCTTTTCTAGAGTGACTGAAAATGTGCAAAGTATTGTCACAAATATTATCTCATTGAATCCTTAAAGCAATACTTGGGGCTCCTGTTATTAGTGCTATGAGGATGCCCATTTTATAGATGGACAAATTAGGCTTACAGAAATCCAAGGTCACTGTGTCTCCCCCGCCCCCACCACCCTACATATAGTCTGATTTCTGCTTAAACCCTGGGCATGTGTCTCTGTATCACCTGGGCCTCTGCCATATCTGTGCTGAGGCTCTATTGGCCCATCTCTTTCTAGAGCAGACCCTTCATTTCACTGCTGGGACTTGAGATTCCCAGGTCTTCACTCCTATCTCAGATTCGCAGCCCCATGACTACTCAGCCCTGACTTGAATGCATAGACTGTCTTAAGCTATGTCAAATATGGAAATCTCTTTCACCTAAACATTGTTCTTCCTTGTGAAAACATTAACTAGCCTTCCGGGATTATTAGCCTTGATATATGACACACTTTGTGTGAGTTTTTGTTAGAGCCAAATTAGAAAATACTTCGGAGAAAGGTGAACACTAAACACATATCAGACAATATTATTATGTTATTTGTGTGTAAACATATCCTCACTTTGTAGCCATCCAGACAAGGGAGCAGGTTAAATGGGCACTTCACGCCCTGATGCAACTTTTATGGAAGGAATGTTGTTAATACATATTCAATGCTATAAAAAAACATTAATACTCTTTGATCCAACAGTTCCACTCCTAGGAATTATTTATATCCTCTAGATGATAATAAATCATATGAACAAAGTTTTATGTGCAAAGATGTTCATCACTGTTATTTGTAACAGCTGAAAATTATAAGCAACTTACATGCAAAACAATGCTATTAAATAAAATATGGCACATTCGTGTGATGGAATACTATGTAGCCATTAAAATCATGTTATTGGAGACAATTTAATAGTAAGGGAATTTTTCATCATTTATTATTAAATGAGAAAGCTTACAAAACAATACTTGAAATGCGTTCCCGATTTTATTTGGTTTCTATGGGCATAGGAAATAGATTGGAAGAATAAAGACTAAAAGGTTAACTCTGGGTGGCCCTAAATGATGATATTATGAGTAATTTGAATTACTTATTTGTCCTTTTTCATTTTATCATTTTTTATAATAAATGTTACTTTGTAATCAGAAGAAGATATGTATAAAAAGAAAAATAGAGTGAAGATGAAAAAAAGGCTATCTATTTAGTTTATCCCTCAAGACTAATTTTAGATGAAACTGCTTTCCTAAAGTACCTCTAGAAATAATTCTTATACATGTTCAGAGAGAAAAATTTACTTTCATAATAGCCCATAGCATTAGCAACATTTCATTGGATCTAAAATGCAGAAAGAAAAGAGCCAGAGTTCTCAAAATTCAATTTTATGTCATTTTTCATTTGAGAGCTGCACAGCTGTGATATAAAATGATGACTTTTACATGAGTTTTTAAAGATATGAAAATCAGGCTGACCAGGTCTTTTGTCACCTGTTACTCTATATCCTTTGCCAATTACTGCTCATATTTTGCATTACAGAGAACTCCCCTCCCCCAGACTGTGTGGAAGAAAACTGTTACTGCACTGTTTTGGAAAAATTACCTCTTTGTAACATATTAATCTACTTTTTGTTACATCTTGTAAAAGAAGTCTAATATGTAATGCCTACTTACACTCTGTACTCCTTTGTCCTTGCGCTTTCCAGATATTTTCCCCTGGCCATTGAATATTGTTTGCTATTTTTTAAAGATTTTATTTATTTGAGAGACAGCGAGAGAAAGCACGAGCAGTGGCAGAGGGAGGGGCGCAGGTAAAGGGAGAATCAGGCTCCCCTCTGAGGGCATCCTGAGGCAGGGCTGGGTCCCAGGACCTCAAGATCATGACCTGAGCCAAAGGTAGACACTTAACAGACTGAGCCACCAGGCGCCCTGAGTATTTGTGTTTTTTATTAATTAACTGCAAATATAGTCATCTTCCAAATGTAATTGAAATTCATCCTCATCCATCCATTTGTGTTATTCTTCTAATCTCTATTATGTGTCATATGCTAAATTCCTCTTCCAGCTCATTAATAATGTTGTCAAACAAGGCTAGCCTTTGTAGCAACCACACCTTTAGACAACTCCCTGTATTTCACACATTGTCCTTTGGCATTGCTGAAATTTACATTTCTGGAGCCCATTTCCAACACCTGTGACGGTAGTCTTAGCCCAGCCAGAGTGAATTAATTTCATAAGTGATTTCATGAGACACTGCAGAAAAGAAATTTCAGTAGCACAGTTTTATATAATTTTCACTGTATTCCATTTTCCATTGGTTTTGTCATTTTCCCCCAAATGGTTTAGTTTAAATGAACCCTGACACTGGCGTGGCTAAAGTCAAACACATTATCTACCTTCCCAAACCTCTGAGACCTCCTCAGTCTGAGCCCCCTTTTTTGTCATCATCAGTCACCGAATCGTGTAAGACCCTATCTCTGACTCTCCTCTTTTTTGGATCCTGTCCAAAGTCACCACATCTTACCCTCTTTGCCGCTGCCCCATATGGAGATTTTGCTAAATGCTGGTCTCTCTACATTGCCCTGCCTCCCTGTCCTCACCTGCAATATCCGAATCATTCCTCAAGATTCCTGACTTTATTTACCCT
Organism: Taxidea taxus jeffersonii; assembly: GCA_003697995.1. Classification (NCBI taxonomy): domain Eukaryota; kingdom Metazoa; phylum Chordata; class Mammalia; order Carnivora; family Mustelidae; genus Taxidea; species Taxidea taxus. Next base: position 33,718 of record ML104220.1, on the reverse strand, counting down.
GGGACACCTTCCCAAGTCACCCTCCGTTCTTGCTCTGCTACTTCTACCCCGTCTCCAGTCACACCCTGTGTGTGGTTCCCAGGCTTTAGATATTGTCCTGTGAACGCCCACAATAAAACAGAATAACTGTGCAGAATTCAGATTGACAGATAATGCTCAAATCATCTCCATTTGACTTTGTCTCCATCAAAGCGCTTCTAGCAACACAAAAGAAAAGAGGCCTAAAAGACTAGACTCAGGGCAAGACAACTGGCTCACTCTCCATTCTGCTTCTCGCTCCTCACTTCCTGCTACGGATGAAAAGAGTTACATCTTACACCAATATCCATCACAGTCCTGGGGTGAAGGGCTCTGGCCTCTTTTATTTACTATCTTCCTATAGACCTATATAGAAGTTGTGAGTTCAAAGGCTCTCCCTCCTTTTATGGCTGAAAGTAACATTCTGATTAAACAGATCAATTAGCAAGTAAGTTTATTTTTTAATTGATCCCTAAATCTGAGCCCAACATTGCGTTATAAATGCTAGGGTAGTATTTTTCAAATTGTGAGTAGAGACCCATAAGGAAATCAATTTAGGGTCATAAAATCCATTTTGTAGGTCACGAGTAGCATTTTTTTTTAAAAGAAAATGCAATAGAACAGAATAAAATAGAAAACATCAGAGCACATTATATATATACATACTGGATCCCAAAGTAAAATGTATTTTTCCTGTGGATGACAGTAAAAAATATTCAATAATTCTGTGTTGCAGGGTACAAGTATACATGTTTCTTGCTTCTAACATGTTTGAAATCTGAGCAGACTAAAGCTTGTCCAGATGAGATAGGAAACAATTCTATGACCACATATAAATTCAGCTCTCTTTTACAGGTTTTATAGATGGATGCGGATTGAATGGTTAGGGATTTTTGATAGGTGAGGTGGTACCATGCTTGGTGCAAATGAAAGGTGAGCAAAATTTGGATTCTATGTAGGGGGAGAATATTTTATACAATAACCATCAGGTCAGCGATTTAATGGAGCAGATAAGACATTTACAGAAAGACTCCCAAACAAGATTTGCTAAAATTGATTATATGAGTAAGTGACTTTTATGCATGTGTTGTAATAAAACTTGACCATCCTGCCCCCTCACCAATTGGCCAACTCACTTTTGCCCTGAATCTCAGTTTAGATCTACTTCCCTTACTCAGATTTGCACCCCCCCATAATTTCCCATGCTATCCATGGTCTGATATCATGCATCGCACACAGCATTGCTATCCCACATGCCTTCTATGACCTTACTTGATTGTTGACTCCACAATGAGAGCTATTAAACCCATCTTATTGGCTTTCCCTATCCCTGAGTCTAGCAGAGGGCCAGACCCTGAGCCAGCACTCCATAAATACTGGTTGAACAAATAATATACAAAATGACTCTGGTTTATTTTTTTTCCCGAATGTTACTAATTGTTTTTGCATTTAATAATAATACCGTTGGGGATCTGGGAGTAAGGTGGTGAAGAAGGATTTTCCCTCTTTGTTAGTCTGCATTATCTGAAAATTTTCTATAAGCAGGTAATATTTTATAATTTAAAAACAGTAATAGTATTTTGTTTCAAACAACCTGATTGGACTGCAGAAGAGAAAAAGGCTGATAGAAATCCACCCATGGAGACTTCCTTCTACCCCTGTGAAAGGCTCCCCTTGGAGAGAGACTATCCCACTGTTTTAGGCACTTCTCCCTACTACCAAGCATTTCTTCCTCTTTCCAGTGGATGTCTGATAGTATATGCTTTTAAAATGACATTTAAAAATTCTTCACCCTGAGGGGTGCCTGAGTGGCTCAGTCGGTTAAGTGTCTGCCTTCAGCTCAGGTCATGATCTCAGGGTCATGGGATCGAGCCCCACGTCGGACTCTCTGCTCAGTGGGGAGTCTGCTTCTCCCTCTTCCTCTGCTGCTGCTCCCCTTACTTGTGCTCTTTCAGTCTCTGTCATATAAATAAATAAAATCTTTTAAAAAGAGAGAAAAAAATTATTCACCCTGAGAAGAATTGATTTGTCTTCTCCTTGCACGAGAGGGATACATTTGTGTAAGCTGGATTATAAATCATCAATGGTGAAATTAAAATCACCATACAACTCTGAAATAACAGATTAAAAAATAACCAAATTGAGCCATTTAATGGAATAATAAGAAAATAAGATAACATATTTCCCACTTCGCAGCAGTGGCTTTCTTTTACATCTATTTTTGGGGCCCAAAGCCCTTTTAAGAAGTAGATGTAAGCTCTCCAGGAAAAAAAAATGTATGTAAAGACATACTCAATTCTGAATATAATTTCACGGAAATCCCTGAAAACAGCCTGAATGCCAGAATAAGGACCTCGGCTTTCCAATTTACATGGTATTGTTCACATAGATAATCTCACTTGATCCATGTAAACTTCCCATGGTTAGGTCAGGCCAGTAATCAGCATTACAAATGGGGAAACCAGGCCTTGTAAGTGATTTAAAATGATTTCTCCCCCACCACACAGCTGGTAGCAGAACCCAAACAAGATTACAGATTTATATTATAATTTCATACCTTTTCCCCTAAAGATATTTGATTCAAACTCATGTAAATAAAAACATTTACAGAATGCCCTCCATAGCCATATTTTGCAGGAATTTCATATGTACATTTCCCTAATGTGAAGACAATGAAGTGGTCAGAGTTTGGCATCATTATCCATTTCCTCCTCGAGCTTGACCATGTGCACAATGCCTGCTCTCCAAGCCCCGCCAGCTTGGCAAGCCAGAGCAGGAGAGAAAACTGCAGGTCTACCACATGGCAGGCCAGCATCCTCTCTACAGGCCAACAGGCCATTCTGCTAATGGGCTTTTGTATTTTGTAATTAAATAAAGAAGCCATGTAATGCATGCTTATCTCTTCACTTGATGGAATTCTGGTCTCCTGAGCAACTTAAGGTATGTATGCCATAAATATGCTGCCAGTATATTTAAAATGCTTGTAGGTTTTCGTGGGCACGGAAGGGTTTATTTTTCTTTGGGAAAAAATCTAGGAAATTTGAGGAAAAGGCTTCTAGTAATATTTGTGATTTTTAAATAAAGGAATAGCACGTGCAGTTCTTTGGTCTCCCTTGATTTCTGCTTTGACAGTTCCTGATGTGAGTACCAGTATCACTGCATCATTATGACTGATGATCATTTGTGGAATAAACAAAAAACAGTGTCCCAGGATGCACCACTTCCAGAAGCTCTTCCGTCTCCGGGGCCAGTTGCCACATTGCAAACATGACAACAGATGAATTGATGATAGCATCTGCTTAATCTGGCTTTTGTCCACATGTCACAACTGTGATGTCGTTAATTGAGAATTTTTTTATTTGCTCTAGTCTAGTTTCTTCATTTCCTAACCTCTAAACTGGGTTTAATTTAATCAACATTGACTGAAAAGCTGTCAGCTTTAATGGTGCTACATTTTTTCTTAATCACTGATGTTTAAGAAACATTGTCTTAATCTAAACATTGTCTTAATCTAAAATAGTTAGATTTCCTGACAGTGCATTAATATAAAACAACTGGGTCTGATATTTGTTAAAAATTAAGAACTTGCTCTTAATGGGATTGTTCAAAGTACCTAGGAGGTGACTGATAAACATCAACTGATATTCCTTAGATACCTTCATCTGCTAATGGGTAAAGTTGATAAAGTAATAAAATTATGATTTATGCAGAGCACTCATTTAATTTATGAAATAATTACTTAAGCTAGTATTTCATTTGAGTTAAAATAATTTTTAATCCTAGAGACAAAATAATTCAGTAAGAAATTATTCTTATCTTTTCACTGGTAAATTTAGTGAAAATTAGGAGTCCTACTAAAGGAAAATAGGCAGTCTATCTACATAGAAGAAAAATCATTGACCTATTAAAAAATTAGCAAGCTGTCTTTAAGCTAGATTATTCTATAGTTCAGACAGAGAGAGATAGCTTACTCCCTCAATCCTCCAATACTCATTTATGCCAAACAGAGCTCCAAATTAATTGCATTCATTCTTTGGATGGTTTTTAAGTGGCAGTATTTTCATCTCTATTTGAGACTATTATTATCAAAGTGGTACATCATCTGTCAATTAATACCTAAGTACAATTTAAAATATAATTTGGGGTGCTTGGGTGGCTCAGTCAGTTGAACATCAAATTCTTGGTTTTGTTTCTGGTTATGATCTCAGGGTCATGAAATTGAGCCTCAAGTTGAGCCCTGCACTCAGCATGGGGTCTGCTTGAGATTCTCTCCCCCCTCCCTACTCATACACTCTCTTAAATAAATAAATAAATAAATCTTAAAAATACAATTAATGTCTCGATCATAATCAATATGATTAGTATCTCATTTTAAAATACATGCTCAAGATTAAGAATAAGGTCTTATTCAGGTTCGTGGATATCATGGATATCAGCCTTCTAGCACACATTAGGTATCCAATAAAAATTTGTGCCGGTAAGGATGCATTCTACATACAGTTGCACTGCTCCCTACAGGGCAGTGAGAGTCCATACATGCATGGCCAATATTGCCCTCTAGTGGTTAGCATGCCTAGGTGAGTCTCGTTACTCAGGGTTCCACCTGAGGTTCCTCCTAGAACGTTCTTTCCTGTGAATCATATGTGATAGACAACTGAGATTATTATTATTTTTTTGGACAGGGCAATATCCTCCGAATATTATAACAGAAACCTAAATAAAGTATGTTGGACATGATTTGAGGGGAGTGAATTGGTTACATAAATCTTTGTAATTAGTAATCTGTGTCCTTTGACAGTAATCCCATACTTTGGGCAAAGACTAATCAGATTGAATCGAGGTGAATCAAAGGAGTTTGTGAGGCACATGGCAAGGGTGCTTAAAAAATATCTGTTGGAGCCACCGAAAGCTTCATATATGTTAACACTGACTTTTCTAATATAGCTTACAAATTAGCATTGTCACGGCATGAGAGCAGCTCAGTCTAGAGCCCTCTCTGCTTTCTTTCTCTTTGTTCTTAGTGTAGAAGGGGGAAGAATCTCTTTCATCTTTCCATTATATCTTCGCTCATGACCATTTATTAACATGGCACTCGGGATGCCTGGGTGGCTCAGTTGGTTAAGCGGCTGCCTTCGGCTCAGGTCATGATCCCAGCGTCCTGGGATCGAGTCCCACATCAGGCTCCTTCCTCGGCAGGGAGCCTGCTTCTCCCTCTGCCTCTGCCTGCCTCTCTGTCTGCCTGTGCTCGCGATCTCTCTCTCTCTAACTAATAAATAAATACAATCTTAAAAAAAAAACAAAACAAAAAACATGGCACTCAAGTGACCATTTCTCCACACAATTCCCAGAAATGAGCTACAGTGTGTTTCTGGAATCAGAGGACGATGATTGAACTGAATAGAGGGCTAACCAGGAGCCCTTAAAAAAGTGTAGAAATGTAATTTCTGCCACAAGTCTGCTTTTCTATCTTTCCAGGAGAGCTAGGCATTTCCCCTCCTTCTTCCCAATGTCCATGCCCCCCCACCACCCTTGCCACCCCTCACACACACACCTCACACACACCACACACACCACACACACACCACACACACACACACACACACACACACAAATCCACAAAGGAAAACCCAGCTGAGATTTATCTGCACTGATCCTGCCCACCACTGGCATTGCAGGAGAAGGGACTGAATTCATGCCTTTCAGTTTAGCATTTGCTTTCTGAAGAGTCAGGATGAAACTGAAGTTATTCCCTATTCAAAAATTAAAAGGTGAAAGAAAGGGCAAAGGCATAGTAGTGGCATTAATAAAACTAAGAGTGCTTGCACATGTACAGGGTACAATACTATTAACAACATTGGCAAGAATTTGGCACGGAGATTGTCCCTGGCAACTATTTTGTGTCCTCCAGCTGCACTAGGCATAACTCAGGGGAATCTAATTTGCATTACTCAGCATTAGACCTGGAAAGACCTAGCTCATCCATCAATGGTCCAGACACCAGCAGCATTTGAGGTATAATTTGAAGTTGATGAACATTTGCTGTCTAGGACTATAAGGCTATTTTCTCTTTATACAAAGAATCTGCACCTGTCTATTGCAGGCAGGGCCAATCATGGGTAAAACTCCACACTAATTTGTTTATAGTCTAGACTTCTAGAGCAATAATGCTCTCTTCAGTTGCTCTTTGTTCCCCATGATGAGAGGCCCGGTCAACCCAGGCTTCCAGATGGGCCCCAAATGTTGATGCTGTGCTTTGTGCTTGACGTGTCTTTACTTCCCTGCCTCACTGTCCACTCTTTCTCTTACTTTCCCTGCTCCATTCACTAGCACACTTCCATCATATCATGTATTCCAGTTTTCAAGGACCCTCTCACCATTCAGTGATAAATAATGGTGATGTGGTAATCAAATTAAATTTATTGTTATTATAGAAGTACTTTCTGCAGGGCCACATAATCCTTTAGCTCAAGCAAGAGGTCCACAGCTGCATGAGACCCTTTCAAGATAAATGTCAAAAATGGAAATTGCAGGTAAAACTTCATGGGGTAGATACTTTTCAGCAAATAAACCTCTGGCACCTCTCAAATTATCCCCAGTTTTACCCCCACTTAACTATGCAAAGACCTATGGCCACTTATAACAGAAATCCAAGAAAAGATTCTCCTTGAAACTCCACTAGGTGTAAGCCATTTCAAAATACAGAGCACAATCTAAATGTGGCATTACTGTGCACACAGAACTGCTAACACTTTTGTAAGTTAGAAGATGGTAAGTGCTGGCGAGGATGTGGAACTTGATCACATACACTGGAGTATGAAGTCGTACCGCCATTTTGGTTGGCAGGATCTACTAAAGGCCAACATTGTATATCCAGTAGCTCCACTCCCAGGTAGAGACCTCACACAAATGCCTATTTATGCTCACCTAAAGATACCTACTAGAATGTTGAGAACAGCACTCACTATGATATACCCAAACTGAAACTGCCTACGTGCCTATTGATGACAGTCGAAGGGATCAAGTGTTGTATGTACACACGGGGCAATTCTAGTGCGGCAACTAGAATCAATGAGCTCAAGCTACATGTAATAATTCGGGTGGATCTCAAAGACAATATTAGAAGAAAAAAAGAGGATACAAGATATGGTTCTATTTACACAAAAGCATAAAAACAGGTAAAACCACATTATGTTGTTAAAAAGCAAGATAGTGGTTACCTGAGTGGGGGGAGACTTGGTGAAGAAGTACAAGAGGGCACGAGAGGGCCTTCTGTGGTGCTGGTTCTATTGTCTCTTCATGAGTGTGTTCCTTCTGTGAAAATGTATCAAGTGATACACTTCAGATAACATGGGTCTTTTTCTCTATGTATCAAATCTGTAAGCCTCAATTGACTTATTGAATCCACTAAAGGATTAGGGATATAACCCTATGCAGAATTTCATTTAATTCCACTATGAGACTGTCCTTGGTAAATTTTTCTGGAATCATCATCCTATTTATGAACAGTAATTAACCAACTGATCAGATTTCCCAGGATAATTCTAATTTCAAATATTTTGTTCTTGGTCCTGTATGTTCTAAGTTGGGGTCCAGAAAACACAGTTCCTGTAATTATCCTTAGAGTCCCAGTGGACCCTATTATGAATATTAATGATCCTAAATCTAGCAATTTAAACTATTTGTCTGGAATATTTTCAAGTCAGTTCCCATATGTTTGTTTTTATAAGACAGAATCATTCAAGTATTTTTCCCTCTGATTTTATTCTCTATTGTGATGATCTAAACAAAGAAAAGCCTGCAAAATGACAATGAAATGTCTTAAGAAGACATACAAAATGTTCCTGGATCAAAGCTCCTAACAGTTAAAGTGGTAATATCATGCATCTTGCCAAAACAATTAACAGCTAATCATGTCTGGTGATCTGTGAGTTGTCAATGGGAGTTACGAAAATGATGAATAAAAGTGACAGATAAAAACCAAAGCCAGTGGATCGGTGTGCTAAAGACAAGACTTGATGTTATCCGCACACCTGGCCAGGTTGAACTTTCTCCAGTCAAATTAACCCACAACCGTATCATTTCACTCTCTTTAATACCTGTATTCACGCTATCCTGTCCAGAAGGAAATGTAACTACAAGGATAAAATTTTTCGGTAACTACTGAGCTCTACAGGCATTGCCTGAGACAAATGCCTTTATGTTTATCTGAGCGAGTTGAAGCACGGGTTATGTCCTCTGCCCAGTTGTACCCTCTGTATTACTGACATTAGCCTCTGCAGCTCCTTACTGGAGCAGAGATTCCCAAACTTTAACGTACATAGCACTCACTTAGAGATTGTTAAAAGGCAGATTCCAATTCAGGAGGTCTGTCTCCGGTGGGGCTCTGGATTCTGTATTTCCTATGCAAGGCCTTGAATTTTTGGAAGGAATCACTCTAATCGAGTTATTACACCTAATTTACAGGCAGGATCTCAGAAATGTAGGATAGTATTCTAAACAAGAAATCACAGACACAAGTGTTGTGATCTAGAAGGGCTCTCAAGTCTAGAGGCCATGTGGGGTGAATGGTGGGATGTTTTAATTATTAGAAGGACTCCCAGCAAAATCAAACAGAATCATCATCCTGGGGGAGACCCTTCAGAGTGAACGTGGTCCTTGTGACGTGAGAACACATTAAAATGGTTTGTGCGTGTTGTGCTTAATTTTGGACCCAGAGATTAAAGCATAGATAGAGAAGCTAAAAAGATACACAGGACTTGTATAATGAGGAAGATTTAATGCTACTATGTCCCAGACTAAATCAATAACTGGCAACCTAACTGGGCGAGATATTGAGAGAACATGATTTGCTTTTCCCTTTCTTCACTTTAATGGATTCTCTTGCTATTGGATAATTCCAGCCTTACAGATTTTATTTTAACAGCTCCCCAAGACAAAACTCCATTTCAGAAGATAATATGTATGTTGAATAAGTTGGATACCTGAAACCTAAAATCACGTCTTTCTGCGGGTAATTAAAATGGTTTATTAAAAACCTTTCTCCTTATTGGTTACCTTAACAAAACATCCTGCTCTATAACATACAGTGCTTGAATCTACTAGACGTGACCGATAACCATGTTAATGTGTTCAGGGTGGCTATTCGGCAAAGAAATTAGAAGACATTAGTTAAATGATCAAGCGAGTCACGGGGGGCTCCAGGGAACACTGATTAAGTGTAGTCATTGGCAACCTCCTCTACCCTGCTTAATACCCACTTTTTAATCTTTTCTTTGGCTCTTTTCTTTTATTGTTGCTAAATTAGAAAAAAAAATAAATGATGGCAAAAGGCACATGAACCCTGCACCCACCCCATGTTCCAAGGCCCCGTCACTGCTTTCCTCCTGCAACTTTCACTCTGTTTGATGTTTATCTTCACCTCTCTGTTTTCATCTCTCTTTCCCTCTCTCTCTCTCAAATTACTCAGGTGGGTAAATGCCCTCAAATTGTGCCAGGAAACTGCTGAAGCCAAGATTGTCATCTTAGAAAACCAACAGCTACACAGTAATCAAAACAAGCCAATCACGTATTGAACTATTTATGATCTTCTTTCCCTTTTACTCTCTAGGCACCAATTGAAAGACTGAGATTTAAAAAACAAAACAAAATAAACAAAGAAAAAACAATGTGAGTATCGCTAAAACTACTGGTACACAAGCCAGAAGATTAGTTTTTGGTCAACATAAAATTTACCTTCTTTCCTTAAACACCATGGATATGGATATCGGCTGACTTGTCTCGACAAGTGTAGGATAGCATGGTGGTTATGAGTACCTGGTAAATTGCTGGGGTTCAACTCTCAGCTCTGGTGCTACCAGAAGTAGGGCTTTGGTCACGCTGCTTTGTGTTCTTCTGCTCTGATTTCCCTGTTAGTAAAACTAGGGTGATGGCAGTGTCTATCCCACAGGGATGTCATCAGCATGAGTGACTAGGCCATTTGGAATGGCTGCAAGGCATTGCCACTGGCCTCCAAGTTGGAGATGGCTTAGGGAAATATTTTGTACAAGTTTGCCTAAATTAAGGATAGGCATAGCCATACTTAATAAGGAACTGCATTAATAATAGTTTTTATTGTTGGGGAAAATGCTAGAGGGACTGTTAAGACACACAAAAAAAAAAAACCTAGAAAAATGGTCTGGATCTGAGAAGGACTCAAAGAAACAAAACTGGGAGGTCTATATAAAGTTCTCTGAAGGGGAGGGATAGGATGAACAGAAATGCTGTGCCTGGAGTGGAAAGTCTTTTTACCCCATTGCCTCTTCCTCCTCTTGTTGCCCCCAAATAGTCATAGACCTCCTCCAGACTAGAAGCATGAGTCCATCTCTTCAGCCTGGTGTCTAGGTATAACTTGAGACAGGAATCTGGAGATCAGTTGTTTGCACAGATAAGTAAAAAACCGAACCAAACCAAAACAATATCCTATGGTCTAAGACCAATATGGCTGAAGTAATAACCAAAGGCAGACTTGTAACATCACTAGCATTTTCACTAGGGCCCTGCCCAGGAAGGGAGTTTCTCCACTTGCGAACCCTTCTCTACTACCTAAAAGCCTGATGGTAATAATCCCACCATTGTTATGTATACTCCACATGCTTTATTTTATTTAATCTTTCCATCAACGATATGAGGAATATAATTTTCGATCTTGGTCATAAATAAACTAAGAAATATTAAGTTTGTTGTCAAATGGCATATCAGATATAGAGTGAAGATTTTTTTTTAAAGATTTTATTTATGTATTTGACAGACAGAGATCACAAGTAGGCAGAGAGGCAAGCAGAGAGAGAGGAGGAAGCAGGCTCCCCGATGAGCAGAGAGCCCGATGCGGGGCTCAATCCCAGGACCCTGAGATCATGACCTGAGCCAAGGCAGAGGCTTTAACCCACTGAGCCACCCAGGTGCCCCAAGAGTGAAGATTTTTTTAAAATTTACTTTTATTTATTTATTCATTCAAGAGAGATAGAGAGAGAGGCAGAGGGAGAAGCGGGAGCCCGATTTGGGACTCAATCCTAGGACCCCAGGATCATGACCGAGCTGAAGGTAGCAACTTAACCAACTGAGCCACCCAGGTGCCCTAAAATGAGGGTTTTTGAACCAGGTCTTCCACAAGGATTCCTTCACTCTACAAAATTCCATGGGTTAAGCTTAAATGTCATCTCTTTTGTAAAGATTTGCACACGCCTCCAAAGATGTTCTCCACTTTCTTGACCCCCATATACTTTGTACATTCCTTCTCTGGGACACTTATAAGACCGAATCATAATTTTGGGGGGATAGGACTATGAATAACACAATGGTAGAAATGTCTTTTTTTTTGGTCATCCAACACTTAGAACAAAATACATGTTTAATAACTGTTGGTTGAATGCATGAATGAATAGGTGAAACATAAAAAGAAAAGACAACTCTCCCTGCAACCCTTTCCTATGAGTTAATACTCTCTTATCGGTTCATTTTAGACTCTATAAGAACACTCTGTAGGCAAATGACACCTTGCCAGTAAATCAAAATTTATGTTTATAGAGAGGCTGTATTATGTAATGGTTAGAAATCCAACCTCCATCTCTAATTAGCTTTGTGATTTGGGGCAAATTTACATAATTTTTCCAGATTCAGTTATTATTTCCAGTATTCAGTAAAGAATACTTCAGTTTCTTTACCTGTAAAGCATAGATAATAATACCTTTTATTGATACATTTTAGGGTTATTGAAGAATAAAGAAGCTAACATATGTGCAATCCATATGCCAGTTGGGGTCACCGTGTCCTATAAGATGAAAGGATATTGGCCTGAAGCCCTGTTCAAGTACTTTGGAAAGTCCAATGCCTTCTGCATGCATTTTGAACAATCCCAGGGAACTTACTTTTGTATAGGAAGTTTATCATTTGGACCTTCCAAGCATCTGGGGAGGAATGAGGGACAGGGTGGCAGTCATTTTGAAAGTCTTGACTATACCAGTCTCTGTGGCAACAGGGGATGACTGATGGGCTGTGACTGTAGCTGCCTCCTTCCCACTAAGACTCTGAAGGTTAGCAGGGCTGAGGGAGTCTAGAATGTGCAATAATAATTATTTCGAATTGCATAAGGCTTTACTGACTGGGAAGAAATCGCCTCTTTATAACATGTAAGAGTAGTTTTAAACTTTGAGAAATGTACTACTTTGAAACAAATGTTTTAAAAAGCATTATAGTGGGCTAGTTGAGTGTCTACACTTGAAAGTACTCAACACAGTGGTTCTCATACTTATTTAAGTGGCAGAACACCTGGAAGTAAGGTGCTTATTATAAAATATCAGAAAATTGTGATTTAGTTAATTCGTAATAAATGTATGATTTAGAACTAAAGCAGATACTGTTTAACATTAGCTTTTTTAAATTTAAGCTTTTTTTATTTAAACATATAATGTAACCCCACCACCCTCTCCCAACCCCTCTCCCCCCCAACCCCCCTCAGTTTGTTTTATGACATTAAGAGTCTCTTTTGGTTTGTCTCCCTCCCGATCCCATCTTGTTTCATTTTTTCTTTTCCTACCACCTTAACCCCCACCCCCGTTGCATCTCCACTTCCTCATATCAGGGAGATCATGTGATAGTTGTCTTTCTCCAGTTGACTTATTTCGCTAAGCATAATACGCTCTAGTTCCATCCATGTCGTCACATAACATTAGCTTTTAATATAAGCAAGTAGCACCAGGTGACAAGAGTTTGACAAACTTAAAATGAAGACTATTATGTCCATTAGCTTAATTTGCTATTACCTCAAATGGTAAAAGACTTCCATTATTCAACTAGAAGGAACAAGTAGACCTTGCAGGTGGAACATGGTGGCTTCAAAAGTTCTTGGTTTGGAGCCTTGATTTTCAGTTACATCAGCAAATGACTGACACAGGTTATTCCATAGCATAGAATTAAACACTCATTCATCCATTTGTCAAAAAGTGCCAAATGGGTGCCATGCATGGTGTAGGGATGACACCATGAGAACTATGAGCAGGTTACAAGACCCTGATCTTCAGGAGTCTATAGTTTAGGACAAAGGGAGACATTTTTCAACAATATATAATGAGGTCTAGGATATGTCAAGAGAGCAAGAAGAAGGGCATTTAATACAACTTAACAGTGGGAGGAAGAGAGGAATAGAAAAAGTTTCCTATAGGAGATGATGGCCAAGCTGACAATTTACAGAATATCGTATTTCTTGTTATTGGTCCATCAGTAGGGGAATGGATAAATAAAATGTGGCATGTCTGTATAAAGACCCCAAATGAGTCTTATAGAATAAATGAACTCGAGGAAACAAACTAGATCTCCAGGTGTAAATAAATCTCAAAAACGATCCTGAATAAGAAGGAAAGCTATAGAATTATATGTACTTTGAGGTGCCATTCAAGTAAACTTAAAAACATACTACATACTTTACTTTAGGGGTATGTACTTCCACAGTAAATGTAGAGAAGCATGCATTATAAATTAGCTACATTCCAAAATTATGAGCATGCTTGCCTAGGGGAGAAGAGAATAGGACCAGATAAAAAGAGGCTCCAGTTGTATTTAATATTTTGCTTTAAAAAAATGAATGAAGGGACTACTATAAAAACATTAACATTTATCCATTGTGGGTGATAGGTATAATGACATGGGTTACATTAATGTCTGAATGTTCAAGCACTGAAAAGGTAATTTTTTCCCTAATTTTAAAACAGAACCCCAGAAATCAAATTTAGCATCAATGCTAGGAAACAGCTTACTTGCAAAGGAGAAATTAAGTCTCATATAAATTATTATCAGAAGTAATTTTAGTTTACAGTACTTTCATTGCTGACACATCAAAAAATGCTTTTTAATTTGTCTATATAATCTAGCAGCTCTTCATATCTTTATGTAAGAAACACAAAATACATGGTTCCAACACTGAAACTGATGAACTGGAATTTCATCCCTTTTTCCTGAAACCCCTGGGATAAGACTTAAGGGAAAGAATAAGTGGGGGGAAGCCCACAGGCTGCAGAAACCACGGGAGATCATGACCTCTGAGTAGCAGTCCCCATACTTAATACTCAAGGAGCATTTAGCTGAGGAGGGGACCTTTAGGGTCTACCAATGCTTCCCATTCCAAATTTTGGCAGAAAAAGAAACCCTGATAATCACAATCAAATATGCAAGGGGAGGAAGAAGGTGAGATGATGATGTAAACATTTATTTTAGCAATAAGGAATGGATGTTTGAGCCACCAACAGAGGTCTAAAAATCTCTTAGTGTGTGGGTAAATTATAGGGTAAAACTCTGCTAACAGAAACAGATATCATCACATACACCATACAGTTAGCTGAACAAACCACAGCAAATGAAAATGATTAGGATGCCGCAAAACGAACAGTAAAAATGAAAAATTAATGAAATAATGAAAAAGCTAGAATATCAGCAGGTGAAAAACCATGAAAAGCTCCAGTCAACACTAATGATACATACATACATAGTATGCATCCTTTCTGAAACTGGTAGGAATTCCTAATACGTCACAGAGTAGAAGCCAAACTATTGTGCATCTGCCAGACATATTAGTAAAATGTGAAACTAGCCTTCAGCAAGCGCTAATAATTTGCTTATTTGGTTTATGGCTGCCAAATATGAAGTTATGAATCCAGTCCGTGATAGTCTGATGCCAGAAGTTATACTACTTTCAGATCCTATCTCTAAATCCCTACCTGTAGGGTGCTGAGAGGCTCAGGGTCATTAGAGGTGGGGAGGGCTCACTCTATGCTGAAGGTCCAATGACAGGCCAGGAAGCCAGGCTCCTCCTCTGCCCCAGCTCAGATTGTCATCTCCCTGCTTTCCTAGGATGCAATCCTTCACCACTCCCACACTACATCCTCTGCTGGGCTCCTGCTCTCAATCCCCTCTGATTAAGAGCAGGGTCAGGGCCTTGGGCCATCAGAACAGAGGTCTCTGTTTTGAGGACTAGATGAGATGTGCTGGATTCAGCAGGAGTGGTAATCAGATCCTGAGGGTAGATATAGAGCAACCCGAAGCCAACGCCAGTGTGTTAATTTTCAGCAAGTGCTGGTGAATTATGAATTAGGATTTCATATTCACCTAATTCATATTGTTGTACTCATATGGACCAAAGAAATTGCTGAGAGTAGCAAAGAGTGGATCTAGCAGGAGGAAGCTATGGGACTGACATTAGGAAGAATTCTAATAAGCCCAGTTGAGCTCAGATGAGCCAACTGCTTCAGATGCTGGAAATGTACAAACACAGGTAGGGAGATGATGTGCTGACGTCAGCCTGGAGGAGTTACAGACAGCTGTTCTTGTCTGCAAAGCATTCATTCTCTTTTCTGGTAACAGCAAAGACTCTGATTTTCATTTTCTTTTGGGGAACCATCCTTCCCTTATTCTCTGTTCATAAAGTTAAGGTGGGACTGTCCCCTGGTTACAGGAATTAAAAGACAATTCAGGTGGGGCTATTCAAGGCATCTGTCCATCTAGTCACAGTAAGGGTTCCAGGTTGAGTACATAATCCAAGTTCGTTCAGTCAGATTAAATCCTGTGACTTTTGCTGAAATTTTAGGGGAAATTTTTTTTCCCTCTCAGGTAGTTTCTAAGCTACCAAGGGTTACCAAAAGAAAAGAGCTCACCTGAGAATAAAGTCAAAATAGAGAAAAACAAAACAAGGAGAGATTAATTCCTTATGACATTTTTTGTTCACTTCTAGATACAGCTATGCCTGAAAACAACATTGCCACTGTATTTTTCAGGTAAGACAATCAATCAGTTCCCTGTATTTGCTTAAGCCAGTTTGAGTGGTATGTCTGTCCATAATAACAAGTATAGTATAGAGGATGTTAAAGTGTCAGCTAAAGTGGTCTGGATGAGATGATTCTAAGATTCAGTAAATCTTGTAAAGTTGATAGTCTCCCCTACAATAAAGGCCACCATAACGTTTCACAAATCAGGAGGTTCCTTGTGTCCTGTAAGTATCCTCTTTCCCTATGATCTTTGTTCCCTATGTCTTCTTCAGAACCTTCAGATGAACCCAGCTCAGGTCTAGGGGATATGTAGCATTTTAATTTTATATTTCTTTTAATTTTATAGTTCTTTAGTCATCTCAGTAAGATTCCAGAGGGAGAAAGATTAATGTTCAGGTTTACTGAACCACTATGAAATCCTAATTCATAACTGTTTCACATCAATCAGTATCTGTTCTGGAACAACTATCAGTTTGCCTATTATTTTGGCAAAAATAACAATTTGCAAATAACCCTCCAAACAGGAGTGAGCCATAAGTTGTGCTGAGTTTTATAATTTCCACAGTGTTTTCATATATATTAACCCATTTGCACTTTTTTGAGGCATAATTGACATATTACATGGGTTTCAGGTGTACAACTTAATGATTCAGTGTCTGTATATGTTGTGGAAATAATCACCACAGTAAGTATAGCTAACACCCGTCATTTGCACTTTTGTTTATTCATTTATTTAACAAGTACTTCCTGAGTCCCACACAATGACCAAGTTCTAAGGAACACACAAGAGAGATTTGGCCCCTGTCGTCAATGAAATAGATAACTGAGTATGACGTCTAAATTTGAAGCCTGACATCTTAATTTTGAAGATTTGAATGTTAAGGGAACCAGGATCTCCTGACTCTCTCAGTCTCCATGGTTTAGAACTGAAACCATACTCTCCAGGAGCCTGGGAAAATTTTAGAAAATGTCAAGTAAGTGGATAGATATATTCAGGATCTGTCCAGTTATCAGTCAGTATCCTGCTCGTGAGACCAGTAATCTTGGGATGAGGTAGGAAAGTAAGTAGCTGCCTATTTAGTATAAGGTAGACAGATTAATAGCTGAAGAGCTGGGGATAATTTTAACGGTTCCCTAAACCAATATTCTGGCTTTACAAATGAGACAACTAAACGTCCAAGAAGGTAAATGGTCCAAGGCTATATAATTAGTTGATGACAGATTTCAGACTAGAGCACAAAGCTGCTCAAACCACAGGCTAAAACTACATCCCCAGGCTACAAGACCCTCCAGGGCCTGCCCCATCTACCTCTCCAGCTTCTTCTTCCATCAGTCTCCTGCTCCGCCCTATGCTCTAGCCAAACTGCATAAAGTGCTTTGCCAGGAGGCTTGATTTCATCTTCCTCCCTGTCACCCAGGGCAAATTTCAGAAAGGCTCTTATTTGCAGGAAACAGAAGCTCACTCATATCACCTCCAGAAATAAGGACTTTAGTGTCCATAGACAAGGTAACAGAAATCCAGGGGGAAAAGCAAGTTCAGAAAAAGTGGAAGTTGGAAGTAAGCTTTGCATCTGGGGCAAATACAGGTGTCTCATCAAGAGCCTGTGAAGTTTGACTCAAATATGCCATCAGTAACAAGACTCAGCTCCCCTCTGTGTCCATCTCCTCCCTACCCACTAATGACAGATCTCCTTGCACTCTACTCATGTGGCTGACTCATAATTTAAGCTCACCTGGCAGCCCAAATCATTGTTCTTCCTGCTTTTCTCTATAATATGACCTCTCAGCCTTGGTTCTAATGCTAACTGCATCATTCTCTCAGTGAGCCCCCATTTTTTAGAAACAGGTCTGCTGTATGTTCTAGGCTAGCAAGAGAGTTCAGAAAACTCTCAGTTTCTCTACTTGTCCTTGGCTACTGGTACCTTCAACTACTACCACCCCCACAGCTCAGACTTACTCACATTTGTAAGAATCTGGTTTCTGACACTGCTTTTCAATCATTCTAGCACTAGAGGTTCTATGGAACAGAATATCAAACTCAATAAGTTCTAATAAATTTTTGTTTTTCATGTCCATAAAAGTGATAATTGTGTATAAATATAAAAATTGGAAAATACAAAGTAATATAAAGGAGATAATAAATCACATGACTTCACATTTCTTCAAACAGCAATAAGCCACTGTGCATACACACACATACACACACATACAGATTTGATTTAAATGTTGAACAAAGCTGATATCATATTACACATGCTTATTTATTCAATAATACATCATGAGCCTGTTCCTATGACCTTACATATCTCTAGCAATTAATTTTCCATGGTAGTGTAGTATTCCATTGTATGAATATGGATTTATCTGTTTGCTATTGTCAAGCATTTTGAGATCTTCCCATTTTTCTCTGTTACAAATAATGCTTTATGAACCTCTTTGTACATAAATCATTGTGCACATTCCAATGTGCACAATTTCCTTAGAATAAATTCCTGGAACAAGAATTACTGGATAAACAATGTAAAGACCTTTAAAATATTTAATATAAGTTCCCAAATCACCCTACAGGAGAGTTTGTACAATCCCTCAGTGTAGGATTCTGGTCAAAAATGAGTATTATTTCTTTTTTTTTTTTAAAGGCTTGTCATATTGATAGGCAAAATAGCATCATATTAATTAAATTTGCATCCATTTAATTCCTAATGAGGTTAAGCATATTTTATTGTCCACATGCAGCTCTTTCATGAATTGCCTGTTCACATTCATTGCCACTTTTTTATTGGGGTACTTGTTTGTCTTTTACTTATTGATTTGGAAGAACTTGTTAGAAGTTAAACACATGAGAAGTAAAACTATCTCTTTTTGCAGGTAACATGACTTTGTATATAGAAATCTTAAGGTATTACTTGAAAGCCATTTGAACTTATAAACAGGTTCAGCAAAATGTGTGTACAAGATTATTATTAAAAATCAGGGCGCCTGGGTGGCTCAGTGGGTTAAGGCCTCTGCCTTTGGCTCGGGTCATGATCCCAGGGTCCTGGGATCGAACCCCGCATCGGGCTCTCTGCTTGGCAGGGAGCCTGCTTCCTCCTCTCTCTCTGCCTGCCTCTCTGCCTACTTGTGATCTCTGTCTGTCAAATAAAAAATTTTTAAAAAATTGAAAAAAAAATCAGTCATATTCTTATACAATGATAATAAGCAATCCAAAAATGAAATAAAAGATTAATGATTCCATTCAAAACAGCATAAAAATTAATATTTAGGAATTAACAGCAAAAGAAGTGTAAGACTTATACTCTGAAAACTACAAAATATTTAAAATATATATAAGTAAATGAAAAGATATCCCATGTTCACTGATTGATAGATTTAATGTTGTTTAGATGGTAGTACTCCCAATATTGATCTCCAGATTCAATATAATGCCTATCAAAATCCCAGCTACAGAAATTAATAAGCTGATCCTAAAATTCATATGGAGGCTCAAGAGATCCAGAATAGTCAAAACAACCTTAAAAAGGAAGAAAAAGTTAGAGGACTTAAAATTCCCAATTTCAAAGGTTACTACAGAGCTGTACTAGCTACAGCAACTAGACAGTATGGTACTGGCATGAGGGTAGATAAATAGATCAATGGAATAGAATTAAGAGTCCAGAAACAAATCCTTGCATTTACAGTCAGTTGTCTTTTGACAAGGGTGCCAAGACAATTCAATGAGCAAATAGTCACTTCAACAAACAGTGCTGTGACTAGATTCCCACATGCAAAAGTATTTATATCATATACAAAAAGTAACTCAAAATGGATCAAAGTTTTAACTATAAGATCCAAAAATAATAAAACTCTTAGAAGAAACACATAAATAAATCTTCATGACCTTGGATTTAGGCAATGTTTTCCTAGTTATAACACCTAAAACACAAACCACAAAATAAATAGTAAGTTAGATTTCACTGAAATTAAAAACTTTTCTGCTTAAAAAATACCATCAAGGGCACCTGGGTGGCTCAGTTGTTTAAGCAACTGCCTTCGGCTAGGTCATGATCCTGGAGATGGAGTCCCACATAGGGTTCCCTGCTCAGCGGGGAAGCTGCTTTTTCCTCTGACCCTCCCCCTTCTCGTGTTTTTTCTCTCTCATTCTCTTTCTGTCAAATAAATAAGTAAAGTCTTAAAAAAATACCATCAAGAAATTGAAAGGATAACTCACAAAAGGGAAAAAATATTTACAAATTAGTTATCAAATAAGGAACCTGTGTCCAGAATACATAAAGAAATCTTACAACTTAATGATAGAAACACAAATAACCCAATTAAGAAATGGGCAAAGGATTTGAACAGACATTTCTCCAAAGAAAATATACAAGTGCCCAATAAGTACATGAAAAGATTCTCAACATCATTAGTAGCTATTAGGGTGATGCAAATCCAAACCACATGAGATATAACTTCCATCCACTAAGATGGCTACAAACTACAAGATCATAACAAGTGTAGGAAGGATGTAGAGAAATTAGAGCCCTCATGCATTGCTGGTGGGAATGTAAAATGATGCAGCTACTTTAGAGAATAGGCTGGTAGTTTCTCAAAGGTAGATATACTGTATGATCCCACAAATCTGCTCTTAGGTATATATACAAGAGAAACAAAAACATAACCAAAAAAAATTTCCATAAAACTTGCATGTGAATATTCATATCAATATTGTTCTTAATAGCTAAACAGTGAAAAAAAAGACCTCAAGTGTTCATCAACTGGAGAATGGATAAATAAAATGTGGTGCATCCCTATAATAGAATATTATTCTGCCATTAAAAGAAATGAAGTACTGAGTCACGCTGCAACGTGATGAAACTTAAAATATGTTGAAAGGAGCCAGATACAAAAGGCTACCTATTGTATGACTCCATTGACATGAAACATCCAGAAGAGGCAAATCCACAGAAATAAGAAACTATATTTGTAATTACCAGGGACTAGAGGGAGGGGGGAAATGAGAAGCGATTGTTAATGATTATGGTGATTCTTTTGGGGGTGATGAAAACATCTGAAATTAGACAGTGATGGTTGCATAACTTTGTGAATATACCAAAAAACCACTATATTGTATACTTGAAAAGGTAAATTTTTTTTAAAGGAAATAACACATATTTTATTATTTATATGACAGGATTTTATGATTTATATGACAGGATTATCTATAATAAAATTGCCAAACTCTGATGTACAAATTGGTTATTCAAAATATGGAATAGTTTAACAAGATGGCTGGATATAAGATCAATATATGGAAGTCAACTGCATTCCATATGTCAGAAAACATAAATTAAAAGGACATTCTCCTCTATCTGAGGACACCATGATAAAGCAGCAGTTCTTAAGCCAGAAAGAGTTCTCATCAGAATTCCACCATATTGGCTCTCTGATCTCAGAATGCCAGCCTCCAGAGCACCAGAGTTAACTTCCAACAACCAGGCTCTTGTCACCCAGGTCTTGTGGAAACACCAGAAAAGGTAAGTTTTATGGCATGAGAATTATATTGCAACTGGAAAAAAACTAGACGCCAAGGACTGAGAGATGGTACAGCATGGTTGAACTTTGCAAACATTATGCTATGTGGAAAAAAAACAGTCACAAAAGACCATTTTTAATGTGATTCCATTTATATAAAATATCCTCATGGGGTGCCTGGGTGGCTCAGCCGCTAAGCATCTGCCTTTGGCTCAGGTCATGGTCCCAGGTCCTGGGATTGAGCCTCACATCAGGTTCCATGCTCAGTGGGGAGCCTGCTTCTCCCTCTCCCACTTCCCTTGCCTGTGTTCCCTCTCTCTCTGTGTCTTTCTCTCTCCATCAAATAAATAAATTAAATTAAATTAAAAATCCTCCATAGTCAAATAGATAGATACAGAAAGTGGAAACCCCTAGGGTTGAGGAGATGGGAGGAAATGGGGAGTGATTTTTAATGATTACAAAAGTTCCTTTTTGAAGTGACAACAATATTCTAGAATTAATTTTAGTGATGATTGTACAATCCTGTTAAAATGTTAAAACAAAAAAACATTAATTACATTATTTAACTGGGTGAATTATACAGTATGTTAGTTATATCTCAATAAATCCATTAAAAATAAAGGATAAAAACTATTTGAGTTTTATATGTGTTGCAAATATATTTTTCCATTTGTCTTGGGCTTTTTCCTTATGGTGGCTTTTGCTGAGTTCAGAAAAGTTAAGTAACCATGTGGACAAATCTCTTAGTCTTTTTCTTTATTTTTTTTTTCCCTTTGCATGCTAAGACCATCCTATCGTCATGATCAGGTAAATGTTTATCTATATATTCTTCCAGTTCTCTTTGGATTTGATTTTTTTTCTTTACATTTAACTAATTCCTTTGAAGGTATTTCACATATTTTGTGACTATTCTGAGGGCTTTTACCAGATGGTGTTCTTAACTTCAGGCTTTCTTTCCTTTTTTGTTTTCTTAATATTGGGAAAACATGATGATCAATAGTTACAGTGCCCCCAATCTGGCTTTATTTCTTATTCTTTGTCTGTTTTATGTTCAGACTAGAATATGGCTTTAGCTGCTGTGATAAATCAGGAACCGTCTCCCCTTCACCCTCCTTCAACCTCTGAATTAAACTTGGCAAATTATATTGTTGGATATGTTACTTGTTGAGTTGACTTCAGAGCTATAATCTGGAAGTTTGTCTAATTGGACTGATTAGTTTTGGTCTTGTGGTCATGAAAGAACCAAGAAAGAAGTCTGAAATATCAGATACATTCATCAGCCAAGATAGGGAGGTGTTGATGGTTTCCCTTTCATGTAAATCCAAATGGCTGTGGCATGTTTGGCTCACATTCTTTTGATTTGTGATTTAATTTTTACAAACTGTAGGAAGAAAACTGCTGCCAATGTTATGGTTTGAAGAGCTGGCTTTTCTATTCCAAGGCACAGAAAATGTAGTATAATGACTGGGCTCAGCTAATGAGGCAGGAGGAGGGAAAGAGAAGGTTGGCAACAGAGTATGTCCCTTTCTGCCATTTTGTGGGAAATCAGAAATGGCAAAAAACCAGAATGAAAATCTGCTCATTATTCTTCTCTCCAAAGGCTTCCTCAGTCTCTGATGGGTCCTATGTTGCTTCTTAACCTTTCTCTCAAGGCATTTAGCCGGACACCATCTGAGGGACATTTCCTGCACCTGAAAGAAATGTGCCAACTCAAACTTAGTAATATTACAGTCCTGCCGATCTCCTTCTCCTTCCCTAGATACTAGCTCCGTCTCTTCTATTAGCAAATTATGACAGGTGAGTATTACACTAAATTAATATACTGACTACTTTCACTAACAAGCTTCTCCAGAAAGGAACCTGGACTCCACTCTGTCCTCATCTCTTTGCACCGTATTCTGACTCACCACTCAGCTCAAGCTTTGTCTTCAAAAGTGACCAGGTACCTCTTGGTCACAAATCAGATGGCCTTTGCTTTTCTCCCTACTAAGTAAAACTGGCCTTTGCTTACTCCTTCCTTTGTGGAATCCCCTCTACCATTGTCTCCTGAATGCTTTCCACTCCTTGGGTGAGCATGATGAAGCAGCTAAGAGTGTAGGCTCTAGAGACGCCTGGGTGGCTCAGTTGGCTAAGCATCTGCCTTCAGTGCAGGTCATGATCCAGAATCCTGGGATTGAGTCACACATCAGGCTCCCTGCTCAGCAGGGAGTCTGCTTCTCCCTCTCCTTTTGCTCCTCCCCCAACTCGTGCTCTCTCTTTCTCATAAATATAATCTTAAAAAAGAAAAAAAAGAGTATAGGCTCTAGAGTCACCAACTATGAGTTGTGACTCCAATTCCTCAATAACTTGGTGTCCCCAAGTTAAATGGGGGAAAATAACTATGCCTATCTCATAGGGCTGAGAGTACTAAATGAGTTATTTTATGAAAAGAGCATAGAATAGTGCCTGCCACATAGTCCACATCCACATTACTATTACTGTCAGTGCCACGCTATGGCTGTTGTTACGGCTATAACTATTAATACTACTATTATTCTCCTCCTATCTCTTTGATGCCTTTTCATCGGTCCCTTCTCAGCCTCTTCTATCTTTCCTCCAGATTCCTGAGTGTATGTGTGTTCTTGAGCCTCTTCTCTTCTTTCTGCTCTCGGGGGCTAAGATCACTAGGTCAGATCCTCTTGGGTAACACTCAGATCCTCTCCACCCGACTTCCCCCTCCAGTCGGTCTCCAGACCTCATGGGCTTCGATCGGCTTCTCACAGGTGCAACCCAGAGTACCTTACTGTGGGTCCCTAATAGGTACCTCTTGTTTCCTGGCATGAGCCACCTGCAGGAAATTTGCAACATAAACATGCAAGTAAACCCAGGCTTCTAGGCCATCCTTGACAAATGGCAGCCAAGAGGCAATAGATCAAAGCTTCCTTCTCCCTTTTAGCCCTTAGCTAAATGGTTCTGAACCTCATTTCACACCTGTTCAGAAGGTCGAAGGACCAAAAAACCACCAGTCACCTTAGTAGTAGTAAACAGTTTGATAGTGGACTCTTTATTGGTTTTCCTTGCTTTCCTGTTTTTACTCCTTTCTAACTCCTTGAGGAGTTAGTAAAGTTGAGTAGTACTTAACTTAAGAAATTATTTCTCTGTGCAGTTTCCTCTATAAAGTAGTGACTTCAATGAATTTTTGGCATATGACTGTTCTTTGAAGGGGCCATGGCCACTGGCCCCTTTTGTTATGTAAATGAAAAAGTAAGTAGCCACCCATGTTCCTGGGAGGTACTGAAAATTGTCCTTCTCTGAGCACTGGAATTCAGTATGCTGAATTCCCACACAAGCTCCTAGGTTTGCTTAAGACCCTTTCTCTGAGCTTCTTCTTGCCTTTGTTTTGTTTTGGGACAAGAGGTTTATTTGTTGGGAGGTGGGTTTTGTTTGCTTTTAATGGAGATGAGGAACTGAGAAGAGAAAGGTTTTGGTGGATGGCATCATGACACAGGTGGTTTGAAAAAGTTGAAAAATGGAAACATGGAAAGGAGAAAGTGAAGCAGCACCTTTCTTGAGGGACTTTATGGGACCAGTAAGAGCAAAGGTTTTCAGGCAGCAAGAGATTAAGAGATTTGGTCTTTCTCCCCTCCTTCATTCCCAACTTCCAGAGTTACCCCGAACCATTCAGATACCCCAGAAATAGTGGCTTTGGCAGCATCTGAGAACCACGGCCTTGACTCAGACATCACCATTTCCTGAAGATCACTGCCAACAGAGGCAGCACCATCTTTGTGGGCAGTGTTATTAATTGGGGGAGTCAAGCTGGAACAAACATGGCTGATGAAGTGGACAGACTGGTCTGTGGGCACATAGGAGGCCTCCTTTTGGGGGCTGTCAGAACTTATTGGGGCATATTTAGGTTGGAAATTCACCCCTCAGATCCTCTTCATCTTCCCTATCTTCAGAGTTCTTCACGGTTTGTTCCCACCCACACACTGCTGTGGTGATTAGCCATGAAGTCCCTAGGATAAAACCCAGGAGTCCTCACATCATGTCATACCTTCCCCCCTTGCTGCCTTTTGCCACAGGGCTTCCTTATTGACACCGTGGCTCTAGAGGCAGTGGGATCTCCACAGTACCCATATAAGAGCCATGGATTCTTGGAAGATTAAGTAATCAGCCCAAGGGGTGGCAATCTCCCTCATACACTCTTCTGTCAGCTCCTCTCCATTGCTGCCTCACACATCTTTTCCCTCATTTCTGTCACCTGGGTTGTAGTTCCTAACAAAGAAGTAGTACACAAGCTTTTGCCTCAGGCTCTAGACAGCAAAGCAGAAGGTAGGATGGAGCTGTGGTTGAGCAATAAAGCAGTGGGGCTGGGGCTAGTGTAATTTGACACATTAAAATTTAAAACGACCTCATTGTATACTTCTCAGTCTAGTAAAGGCAGTTCAAGCCATGAATTCTTCACTAGATCAAAATACGGAGCTCTCTGTATGAACTGTCATGTTAATCCCAATCATTATCCTAATCTACCGGTCTAGAGAACTCACGTAAACTTTAACTGCTCCTTCTCTAGAATGCTCCATGACTAGTCATTCCCTCCTTGTTTCTGCCTCCCCCATATCTCCTCCCCTGGTTGGGTTTTCTCTGTCCTTGGTGCCACCGTACTGGTTGAGGCTTCTGTTGTCATTTTCTTGTATTCTAGCTGGTTTCCGCACTTCATCCTTTCTCCTCTCTGGTCTGTCTGGTCAGTCTTCCCACACACAGACCCACTGCTGTATTCTTCTTCATGTGCTACAACCTCTAAGATTTAAAGAATACAGTCAAGGTTACCCTTGAAAATTCCCTACATATTTTGGCCCATGAAACACAGTATGAAGTATTTTTGCAAACAGACTAGCAAGCAAACATAAGTGCATTTAATTCTATCTCTTGGTAAGTCCAAACACAGCTGGCTTCTCTTCTTGCATTAAAATAGACTGCTGTCTTCGAGTTAAACACCCAATGGGGTTTTGACTTGTGTTTAAGGGCTATGTTGTCTGAAACATGCATCTCTTTAAAAATAATGCTCACCTTCAGTGAGATGAGGTCCTCACATCATAAGAAGCTCTCGAGAACCTAGACGACTGAGAAGAGAAACAGAGACAACTGCCTTCTCAACCTCACTCTGGCCACATGCTCCTGAGGGGAAAGGTAGGAAGGGCTGGTTACACTATATTGCTTTTTCCTGCTCGCGCTCTCTCTCTCCCCCACTCGACTTTCCCAGAGATTTGGCTAATGCAGAGTAAATGCACGTGTGGTAGGATTACACTATAGATACCCACACACACAATGAACCTGCCTGTATGTAGTAGACACTCAATGAATGGGTATACATGACAATAAATTAAATCAGTTCCATTCCTGCTCTAGCATGGCAATCTGTGCAGTATGGGCAAGTCACTTTACCACCTTAGGACTACATTTTTTGATTCCTACAAGTATGGAATTGATATACTTGCCCCAAGTCCCTTTGTCCTGCTTGTATACATGTAATACATAGCTTTTATTATTAATAATAACTATGACTATATAAACTCCTTTGTGGGAGACTAAACTAGGGACTTTTAATACATTGTTTATAATTAAATACACAATAATTAACCCTAGGAAGGGTTACATATTAGGGTTTACATTAACCCTATGAAGAAGCTACAAAAGTCTTCTAATTAGGAATGGCTTCCGCAAGTGTGTTTTTCAGTCTTTTGTTGTTGTTGTTGTTGTTATAAAGCCAAAAGAGTCATTCTTCCAGGGTCCAACGCATCTTTTGGTGTTGGCAGCATTAACGAGCTTTGCTTTAAAAGGTAGATACGTGGGGTGCCTGGGTGGCTCAGTAGGTTAAAGCCTCTGCCTTCAGCTCAGGTCACGATCCTGGGGTCCTGGGATCGAGCCCCACATCAGGCTCCCTGCTCACCAGGGAGCCTGCTTCCTCCTCTCTCTCTCTGCCTGCCTCTCTGCCTACTTGTGATCTTTGTCTGTCAAACTAAAAAAAAAAAATCTTTAAAAGGTAGATACGTATTGACATATTGCAGCTTGTGGAATCAAAGACAACTTGCCATTAAGACACACAAATATGTGTCTTATTCTTTTTTCTTATTCTTTATGAATGAGAAAGTAAAAAGTACTTCCAATTAAAAAGAAACACTATGCTTTCTTGTCACATATAATGTTCATTTTATGCTTACTGAAAAAGCTTTTTCAGTCTCAGACCACTTTTTTTTAAAACCATGTATCACTCTCTGTGCAAGGAAATGTAGGTAAAATAAACTGGTGGAAGTTTTCCTAAAGCTGCCACCTATTCAGAGGGTGAGTCTTCTGACTTAACTACTCTTGTTGCTGTCCCTGTTTTCAATATAATACTTTCAACAGCATTGTTGGTGTAGCATTTCTTTCTTTCTTTTTTAAAGATTTTATTTATTTATTCATGAGAGACCGAGAGAGAGAGAGAGGCAAAGGGGGAAGCAGGCTCCCCACTGAGCAGGGAGCCCCATGCGATGTGGGGCTGGGTCCCAGGACCCTGGGATCATCACCTGAGCCGAAGGTAGACACTTAACCGACTGAGCCACCCAAATGCCCTGATGCAGCATTTCTTAAAGAGAACCTATTGAAGAATTAAACCATCATTCTTGGGTTTGCAGTACATAGAGTTAGCAGACTTTGGACTTCAGCTCTGGAGCTACTGCTGCATATGTCTGGTTCATCACCTCCTCATACCTTCCCTGTCACCATTTAGTCTGTAATGATTAAAAAAAAAAGTTCAGCTATTTTCTGCATCTGAGATTTGTCTTGAGTCTCCTATGCCCATTTTGCACTTTTTTAAAAAAAGGTTTAATGTATTTACTTGAGGAAGAGAGAGAGTATGGGGAGGGGCGGGGAGGTGGAGGGAAAAGCAGGCTCCCCACTGAGTGGGGAACCCAATGCAGGGCTGGATCCCAGGACCCTGAGATCATGACCTGAGCTGAAGGCACACGCTTAACCAAATGAGCCACTCAGGGGTCCCAGTTTTGCACTTTTAATCCTGGCATTTTTTATGTTTACACGTGCATAGGCAAAAATAAATACATTGAGATAACTGTTATTGTAAGTCACTATAGATTAGAAAGCATACCCTATTTCAGAAATGTTAAAATGCATGGATAAGGGGGTGGGGAAGGGCATTTTAGCACCCATGAAATACATTAAAATGCAAGGTCACACACACACACACAAAAGCAAGGTCACAGCCAGAGGAACTTGACCATGGAACTTGGAAATCCATGTTTAAGGAGGAGAACACTGGCTCAGAGAGAACAGGTCATTTGCCTGAGGCCACATCGTCCCAGACGATTCCAAAGCGCCTTCCACAGCATTGCACTGTCCTGTCTTGGAATCCTGGCCAGCCTGCAGGGGGCTTTTACCTTAAAACAGCTCCCCATTCCCGTCTTCGTATACCTCTAGTGGGGGGCTTCCAACCACAGGTCATTACGACCCCGGTGACCTCAGTGGGTGTTGTCACTGCATTATTTCCCCAAAGGTCTCTGCTGCTCCTCTATTTATTAGTACAGTTAACGAGAAACCTTCAGTCTCCAAGAAACCAGATGAGACAAATAACATCACATGGCCAAAATTAAGACATTTTTACCAGAGAAGAATGAAACACAGCAGTTTCAACTGACCAGAGATTTGGCAACATGTTTTATGGATTTCATTGTGCACCACTCAGATTGTTGGCAGCCAATGAAACCAAGTGCAAAATTCCAATTACGGCCTCATTTTAACCTAAACTCTACATTTTTCTCCGGTTTCCCCCTAATTGTAATTCTTTCATTATACATCTGAAAATCTGGTATAGATTTAAGTGTTTCCAAATAACATCAGGGTTTTCTGCTAACTTGCTACACTCTAGTGTAATTTTTGATCACGGTTGGCACGCTCAAACTGTTGGTATTCGCTTTCCCAGGGCTGGTTGCTTCCTGATCCATCTTTTCTGCCTATAGTGCATAAGAAGCTATCTTCCAGGAGGCATCTACTGTGGGTTTTCTAAATATACCCAGCAACACCCGTGACAAAGATGAAACTATTTGAATAGAAGCATTTGCTGACCAGCACCCTGCCTCCCTGCTCCCCCGCCGCTGCAGCCGAGAAGGATATATTCTTTGTTGCTTGACCTGCTATCACAATCGGGCCTCTGTTTTACCGGTAGTAGTAATGGCTGAAACTGCATAATTGAAGCCACTGGGTGCAGGGAGGAGAATGATGTGCATAGGAAAGAATACTTCTGAAGAGAGAGATAAAGAGATTACATGCTACTTGGAGTTTTGAGGAAAATACGGAAAAGCACTAACAAGCTACTACTGAGAAAAGGAACTTTAAGGAGAGAACAGTGTAGTAAATATTTAGGAAAACTTTATTCATTACCATGAGATGTAATTTCTTCCCTTTGCAGAATCTTTAAAAAATGCTTTAGTTGACACATTATTTTTGATGACTTTGGAGGATTTAGATTTAGATTTTCTTTGCAAGAAGTGTTTTACTAGAAAAAAAAAAAAAAAGACTTAGGGGGCCCCTGGGTGGTTCAGTCCGTTGAGTGTCTGACTCTTAATTTGGGCTCTGGTCATGATCTTAGGATCCTGGGATGAAACCCCACATCATGCTCCATGTTCAGTGCAGAGTCTGCCGTCTCTTTCCCTAGCCCTACCCCCCGGCTTGCTTTCTCTCAAAATAAATACATAAATATATAAATAAATTTTAAAAATCTTTTTTTTAAAAGATTTTATTTATTTGACAGACAGAGATCACAAGTGGGCAGAGAGGCAGGCGGGGGGGGGGGGGGGGGAAGGAGGCTCCTCGCCAAGCAGAGAGCCCTACGTGGGGCTCCATCCCAGGACCCTGAGATCATGACCCAAGCCGAAGGCAGAGGCTTTAACCCACTGAGCCACCCAGGTGCCCCTAAAATCTTTAAAATAAATAAAGACTAAGAATAAGAGATAAAAGGCTCTTATTTATGTTAATTACAACATAAAACCTCAGGAGCCCAACACTGTTACTTCTTCTTTTTTTTTTTTTTTAAGGTTTTATTTATTTATTGGTAGAGACAGATACAGCGAGAAAGCGAACACAAGCAAGGGGAATGGGAGAGGGGAAGCAGGCTTCCCGCCGAGCAGGGAGCACGATGCAGGGCTCAATCCCAGAATCCTGGGACCATGACCTGAGCCGAAGGCAGACGCTTAACGGCTGAGCCATCCAGGCACCCAGCACTGTTATTTCTTATTCTGGGGACTGCTCACACCTAAGACTCTCTTCTTTCTACAATCAGACAACACATCTTCCATGCTACAGACAGAAGGGGTGAGACGAAGTAGATATGGAGTAAAGGGAGAACATGTTAAATACTCTGTGCTCCACCATCTGGACAGCACAGGAATGGAGGCAGCGACCCTTCCCTGACTTCAGTGACCCTCTCAATAAAATTCCAGCAGAGGTGAGGATGCCTGCAGTTCTTTGTGCTTTCCTTAAATTGTAGGAAAAATAGGAGCTCAAATAGAACCTCTATTACAAATATTAGAAAAGCCAAACATATTAACAATAAAATTCTCAAATATTTTGCCAACACCGCCCCCACCCGAGGTTAGTTTAACACTCCTCTCTCCTACCCTCTGATATTATTGTAAGTGCTAAGTAACACTTTATTGCATAAATATGACCTGCCAGGTCTAATTGCTATGTGCAGAATTTGCTAAATCACAAAGTAAGGGTACATATGAAGCTGCTTACAGAAAACTGCAAAGTATTCAAGTGATGGGAAGGGAATGTTATGATTGGAAGGAATATACATTCACTCTACCTAAAATT
Source organism: Taxidea taxus jeffersonii (assembly GCA_003697995.1). NCBI lineage: Eukaryota > Metazoa > Chordata > Mammalia > Carnivora > Mustelidae > Taxidea > Taxidea taxus. The sequence goes on along the minus strand of ML104220.1, from coordinate 2,555 downwards.
GAGGCGGCTATGTAAACAAAGTCAAGTTTCCATACACAAATGATCTCCCCCGCCCCAATTTTGAAAGTAACACCAAAAATGAAAAGAATCACCATGAAAAGTGATCCCTGGGAGACAGTGTTTGACAATGGTATAATATAACATGTAAATATCATTTTTCATTAGACCACAGAAAACACAGACCTAAAAGTGTCTGATTTTGAATTCCATTCTCCATTTACCACTGCAGTCTGTACTGAAGTATATTAACACTGAATAAAGTGTAGAAATAATTAAGTTTGAAACAACAGTCATTGCCACATTCAAAGGGTTAAATTCTCCTTCCCAATACTTGGAAATCTCTTCTCCATTCAAAGATACTTATGCTCCTGAAGGGTGGCATTCGTTCCATAATACGCCAACAGCAAATGAGAGTTGCACTCATGTAACTTTCCTTCAAGCATTTGTGTTTGTTTTTAGAGAGAGTATTAAAGTTTTTTGGGGGGAATGACATCAACATTCAGCGTTGGGCCATTTCAGGGCTTAGCCTGATTATCCCCCCAGAGCTCCTGTTTGTTGCTAAGATACATATATCTTTGTATTTTCACCGGGAAGACAATTATTCTTGCTGTCACGCTACCTTCAAATACCTAGGCTAGGACCTATCATGCTGAGATTTGCATACACCCTTGCAAACCACAAATTCCAAGTCTCTGTTCTGCCAAATATGTCCCAGTCATAGAAAAAACCACCACTACTTGGTCACTACTTGTTAGGAAAATAATAAGTCCCTAGGGATTTCCTTGAAACGGTTTGCTCCTTCATACAGGGTCAGTCAAGTGGGTGTTGCTTCCAAGGGTGATCATTCTACTGGTAACACAATTGCTTCTTTAGTAGGAGGTGGACAATTTGGGGAACATTTGGAGGCTAATTTCCCATCCTTGGATTGGGTAGGTAGAGCTGTCAGCACTCACTTCCCTCTGCAAACTGATGCAGGAAGTAGCAGAGTTAACTCAATGTTGGACCAAAAGGCCCGATGGTGAGAATTTCTGAAGAATGGCATGATTAAGTATGTCACCTGACATTTATCATAACAAGATTTAGCACAGGGGGGATTTATTGATAACATCACAAATGGCTTTCATACAATTGACTATTGGAATTGGAGTTTCAGAAAAGCTCAGTGATTTGCATAAAGTTACATGACTAGTAAATAGAGGACACAGAATTTGAACCCAGATCATTACTTTCAGGAAAGAAACTGTATATGTGTAAAAACGTATGTAAATAAATATATAAATGTAATTTTTCACAAAACCAATTACTGGAATATTTCCATTATGAAGGAGTAAGCAGGTTAAAAATTCTACTTAGCTGACAATGTATATCATTCCATATGTTTTCACTATCATTCTTTCCTTCCTTCCTAAAAAGCTAAGTCAAATTTAATAGGAAAATCGTCATTGTTTGTAACACTGCTGGAAGGCAGATTTTCTTTTTCTCATAAAAAAATTCAGTACGTATTAAGCCTCTGGTAATCTCATACTAACCTTTGGTGAATTGGCACTTGCTCATACACAAGTATTGACTTGGTATCACTTGTTTTCTCAGAATCATTTTATTGCTTTGCCTCTTCTACGTCCTGAAGTGAATATCTGCACTGAGAAATACTGAAATTACATGTTTCTAGGAGTCTCAGCTTAGGCAGAATAAAGATGGCCTTCCAAAGACACAGAAAAAAGAATGATATTTTAATAAACAATAGTTGTATAATTCACTATCCAGCTAGAAGAAAACAAGTTTAAACTCTTATTTCATTGTACATATACAGCAAAAAATCCAAATAAATCACACATGTAAACACAAACAAAATAAGACATAGAAGAAAATTTAGAATACCTTACTTGACACAAAAGTTGGGGAAACCTTGTAAGCAACTCAAGGGGCTTTTAAACTGCAAAAGAAAAACATAGATTCATGTTTAAATTAAAATTATTTGTATGGAAAAAAGTATACCATATACAAAATCTAAAGATACGTGGTAAACTCAGAGAAAATATTTCTATTATATATGACAAAACAGGGAGTCAACTATTTCTTATACATAAACAAAGCCCTTATGAACTTGTAAGAAAAAGAATATCTAATAAAAATTTGGGGGGAAAGGATTAGGAAACTTATAGAACAGCAAGTGCAAACAGACAACATCTTGTAAGATCTTCAACCCAGCCAAGGTAAATAAAATGCTTGGAGGCCATGAAATGGCCAGATCCCCATCAGTGAAGAACATAACTGACTAATGAGTCCAGCTGTTGACTTGGGAGCTACTAAGGCCGTGCTTCTCATGCAGCTGCCAGCCAATGACTGAGCACAATAGCCAAAAGGTAGAAACACCTCAAATTTTCATCAACAGGTAAATGGATAAACAACATACTACCACAGAATAGTATTCAACCTTAAAAAAGAAAGGAAATTCTGACACATGCTACAAAATGGATGAGCCTTGAAGGCATTATGCAAAGTGGAATAAGCCAGTCACAAAAGGACAAATACCATGAGTCCATTTATGGGAGGTA
>RCUC01140710.1:0-113241 GCA_003697995.1 Taxidea taxus jeffersonii | reverse complement strand
GAGCTTCCCTTCGAGCTTCGAACCTCAGAAGACCTTCCCTGTCTCTTCAGTCAGCCCACTTAGATTATACCTTTGGGAAATTCTAAGAAAAAATGATCTCTCTTTGGAAAACTTCTCAAATGCTTACTATCTTTTCATTCATTTACCTGTTAGTCTTCAAGGACCTTGAGAAGAGCATCTGCACCTTAGGCTTCTTTTATATTCTCCACAGCAGGAAGCCAAGAATATTTAACCAATATTTCTTAATCAGTGGATTTGGGTCTCTGTTTCTACCTCCATAAAATGAAATCGTACGGTTATACTGTGAAAGTTTCATAATAAAATTAAATAAATATGATTATTAACAAATATGGTTTATTCTCATGCATCTAATAAGATTTGATATGTATTAAAGATTTTTCCTTTCCTTTTTTTTTTAATCTTTTTTGAAAAGTGGCTTTGTTTTGATCTCAGAAAACCATAGCTCTCTCCTTGTTTTTACCAATTTGCTTAGAATTACCAGTTTCTTTTTTGGGGAAAAAAATCTGAACCTATAATATAGATTCTAAAGAAACTAAAGGAGATGTTTTGTGTGCCTGAGGGAAGCTTTAGCACTGTACAAATTAATTATACCTTTTATAATCTTTATGGGAGTTATATATACATAGTGTGAATAATGAAATTAAACCTAAAATTATTGAATAATGAAATTAAACCTAAAATTATTCAAGTCACACAGACTATGGGGTGAAATTATCTTAGGATCAGCTGCTCCTGATTCTTCATAAATGTATTGCTAAAGTAAACACTTTTATTACCTTTTGTCCCAGTATTTGTTCATGGTGAAAACTAGTTCCAAAATTTTTACTAAAGTTAGATATTATATTGTGATTCTTTATAATGAAATTTCATTCATCACTGAGCCATTGTTAAATTTCTAGAGTTCTGTGTGCTATTTTAGGCTTGGATAAAATTTCTGCCATCGATATTAGTTTCAGCAAATGAACAAACCACGAGTCTGTACTTTTCTACTATATTATTTTAAGCTTAATGTTATTAGAAGCTATTGTGCTTGGAGACAAAGGCAATCATGTCCCACAACCAATTCAGAAGGCAATAGGAAATTGAGAAAGTAGTTTAATAAACAGACGCTTCCTTTGCTTTTTAAAAGAAAATCATATTTATTTGAGCAGCTTTCTCCATATAATACAATCTGCATGTTTAAAAGGCAATCATTTCCCCCAGTTTATTCTCTCCAATGAAATCACAACTGCTCATAGATGTATTCTGCCTCACCCCATGTCCTTGCTCTGATGTGTGGAGTTAGGCTGAAAAGAGACAGAATGAAATTCCACAAGTGCTTAGGATTTAGAAGAGCAACTGGAGTTTTAAATAGCTCTCCTGATTTGTTAAGAATTTTTACAAGAGCAGACTACAGGGGGCAGCAGATATTAACAGGCTCTCAAGATCATGTTGAGCCTTAAAATTAATGAGTGCTGGGCTGCTCAACCTCTCTCTGATGGAAATGCCCAACTGTAACCTGAAATGTGTCATTTTCTCATTTCTTTAGTTTCAAGATACATAAGAATTAAATCTGGAAGGCTTTTTCCCATCCATCTTTACACAGTAAGCTAAAGTCCAGAGGCAACCGGCACATTTCAACAGTGTTTATTTTCTCTACATTCTGCAATCAAGTGTGATGTTCTGAAGTGGCATGAATTAAATGCCCTGGGATCATCTGAGCATAAAGTGAGGGCAGTTGCACAGGAACTGCACAGAGAGGGTAAGCACTGTGCTATAAGGGGCACTGTCTCCTCTCTATTTTATTTATGAAGAGTGAATTGGGTACTTTTGGGACTTCCTGAAACATTTCCCTCACTGTTTGAGGGTTTCACTCTCTGAGACACAGTTTCCAAATGTTTGTTGTATTTAAAATCAAACATCATCCTAAATTCCTCACACCATCCTTCCACCCTGCCCCCAAATTCACAATGTTTTCATAAGGTCAGAAAAGGTGAGTACCTATCACCCATCAATAGGGTTATGTTTTTATTTTAAAGACCAAAGAGGGTGAGTGCCAGAACCTCTTTGACAAGTTTTTATATTATCCTGGGGTGTCTTTAAAAATAATACCTCATAAAGACTTGATGTGGTCCATTCTCCTTTTCTGGGAAAATCTGAAAAATAGAGAAGGAAGCATTGTCATTCTTTCATGTACCTCTGAAGCAGTGTTTTAAAGTATCACCAGCTGTTAGGAGGGTTGCAAAGTTCTTTCAATGTTGATAAATATAGTTAGTGACAAAGAGTAAGGGCACTGCACGAGACTTAAAGGCAGAAGCCAGATGTGTTTCCGAAATAAAAAGAGAACATACATCCATACAAGAGGACAGCACTGCACTAGGATGACAAGTGAGGATTCCCGTTTTGGTTTTGCTGCAGCTCATCTTCCGTGATCTCTGAACCTCGGATTTCTCATTTTCTATCACTCCCAACTAACTGGTGCTTTCAAGGGAAATATCATAAATAAACAGCCATGCGAGACACGATCCTGGGACTCCAGGATCATGACCTGAGCCTAAGACAGTCGCTTAACCAACTGAGCCACCCGGGCACCCCATCAAATAACATTTTTACACATTTATTACAGTATAGCATACATTCAGAAAAGTAAACATTTAGTAAGTTTGCAGTCAAGTGACTTTTCATAAACTGAAAACATCTCTATTAACAGGATCCAGATCAAGAAACAAGACATTACCAGCACCTTAGAAGACCCACTGTGTGCCCCTTCATAGTCCCTACTCTCCTCCAAAATATATTATCCTGATTTCTACCAGGATACACTGGCTTTGACTTTTTGGTTTTGGTTTTGCTTTTATATAAATTGTACAGTATGTACTCTTTGCTTTCTGGTTTCTTTTGTTTGATGTCATGTTTGTGAGATTCATCTGTACAGTTGTATGCAGTTATAGATGGTTTATTGTCATTGCTGCATGGTATTCGTTTCCATGCCTGTTTCCCAAAACTGAATGTTAGAGATACAAGATTCAGTAAGAGTGAGCCCTTACTGTCAATTGTTTTTTACTTATTCCACATATGAAGATGTATCCATTTATATACACTGATCTACTACTTGCTTTCTTCCCTCAGTATTATGCTACAGATGTGTTTCCGCTTTGACACATGCATACTGAGACCATTTGAACTTCGGGATGGTAGCCTACTGAATACGCCACATTTAAAAATGTCTGTCGGGTCGATGGCCACTTAGATAATATCCTCCTTATAAACATGCAACGTGCATACCTGGTAGTGTAACCTGGTCTGAGAATGTACACCCTTCACCTTTACTGAATAGCGCCAAATTGCTCTCAAAGCAGGTGTAGCAGAAAGCTGCATGAGTTCCCATTGTTCTACACATGTCAGCACTTGTTTGTTTTTGCAAACTTGTTGGGGGTAGAATGGTATGTCCCTGGTCATGTTGAACATTTGGTCATTTCAACTCCTGTTTCTCCACAAGTCTTTTATTTTTTCCCCCACACTTCCCTTCTCCACTTTCCCTACAGATTTTGCAGGTGGCATTTATCTCCCTCTCTTTGGGTAATTACCAAAAGGGGACTGTAGTCAAATACAATGCTATTCCATCCAATGCTAATCTGTCCACCTATTCATTTTATCATCCCCAGTCTCACTGTAGTTGGCCTCTTGCATTCCACTGAAATGAATGTCAAAATTATCAATGACGTCTTGATTCTCATGACTTACTTTATTGTCCTCATCTCATTTCAATTCTAGGGACCTCATACCTGTACCTCCACCCTTTCCTCATTTATCGAATGTGGTATACCCTTCCATTTTTCTGGGTCTTTGCATGTTGTTACTTGCTAAAATCTCTCCTTCTTCCCAACCTCAGAACTAGTGGTTCCTTTTTTTTTTAAGTGGTTCCCTTTTTTGAGCTCCCATGAATCTCTATCAAATTGTGTGTGCGCGTGAGTGTGTATGTGTATACTTATACATATATATTACATATACATATACAACATACAAATTCAAGCTTTGTATTATGATTGTAGTTAACTAAGACATGAGAGATTCTGAAGGACTGGCATTTCTGCATCCCCAGTGCCTAACAAGGAGTCTTGGCAAATATTTGGGAAGTAAATCAATAAATTAGGTCAGCATTTCCCTGGGGTCTCTTCCGGTTCTAAGACACTGGTTTAGGGTCTGTGATGACAAAAGCCAGTCTATTTCTTCCCACACTGCCTCTCTTACCGATTTACACAGGTTGTCCTCTCTCTGCTGGAGAAATCTTGTGCCAGAACCCAGGAGGTACTAGGCACATTCCTGTCCCAAGCTAAAAATCAGCAGACTGGGTGGAAGAGCGGGTCCCCTGAGTCCCTCATGCAGCAGAGGAGCAGATAAAACCAATGTGGAATTTCATTCCCTCTCTTCCACTCTTTAAACCTCACATATTGATAAAAGTATAGTAGAAGTGAAGGAGGAGAAAAGGGAGTAAGCAAATGAAGAAGATGCAAACAAGAGCTCCCAAAGGAATGTTAAGAAATGAAGATAATCATATGGGCTTTTTAGCCTGTTCAGGATAAAATTAAATGCATCCACAAGAGTCATAGGGTTTTATTTAGATCACTGATGTCTATGCAGCTCCAAGACGGTTGGATCCCAAGGTAGTTTTAAGCTGTCAAAGAGTGACATTCTTCTTTTTTTAAAGCAGTTTCTAGAACTCTATGCTATTGCTAATAAATGTTTTCAGGGCCTCACTCCTGGAAAAACGCACCATCAACACATTACTTGGCCCATTCAGTCTTGTCCTGGGAGATGTGTGAATATATCCTGTTTCCACCACTACATGTGAGCAGTGGGGGGCAAAATGCAGACAATTGTGTGGCTCTCCTACTGATAAGACATTGCTGTTGTCCAGAATCTCTTGCCAATTCTAAATTAAATCTGCTGCTAATTCGTGCAATTAGCAAATGGCTCTTTCATGTATTAGCATTACATTTTTTAAGATCACACTATTCCATATGTATTAGAGAATGCTTACCTACTAAAATATATTAAACTGATTCAAAGCCCAGAAGTTCTAAGAGAAGTGCACAACACCTTGTCTGCTCAAATACAAGGGCTAATTGACTTCCCAAAGATGTTGGTCCTTATCCTTAAAGTAATACACTTCATTTCAAAAAAAACAAAACAAAACTGATTTATTTACACCTTTTTTTAAAAGATTTTTTTTGCTTATTTGGCAGACAGAGATCACAAGTAGGCAGAGAGGCAGGCAGAGAGAGAGAAAGGGGAAGGAGTTTCCCTGCTGAGCAGAGAGCCTGATGCGATGCGGGGCTCAATCCCAAGACCCTGAGATCATGACCTGAGCTGAAGGTAGAGGCTTAACCCACTGAACCACCCAGGTGCCCCTTATTTGCACTTCAAAATGATAAACTTCACCCCATCAGTAAACCTAACAGGCTGTTGAACCTGGTCTATGCCTGAAAGACCTCTTTCGCCCATTTTCTCATGGACACAGGCAGCTGTCAAATGTGGCTTCCACATTTCCACACTCCCACATTTTGCCCTATTTCACAATAAAATAACAAGTGTAAATAGGTAGTTATAATAGCACTTTGCCTCTTAGAGCCCAAGATTCCTGGAAAAACTGCTGTGCTTTATAAATAGCAGATAGATTATCTGCTTACCTACAATGGCATTGAAGACAGGATTCTCTTAAAGAAAGGAAAAGTCAAATGGAGCACAAAATGGGAATGGAGATTGCTCTAGGAATAGAGATGTTTAACGGTATCTGAAAATAACTACCTAATAAGTATGTGAAAATAAAGACCTTTCAAAAAGAAAAGAAAGAAAAAGAAAATAAAGACCTTTCCATGCAAAGATCCAAGCCATCCTTTAGTTAACACACAGTTTTTTTGTTTTGTTTTGTTTTGTTTTTTAAAGATTTTATTTATTTATTTGACAGATGGAGATCACAAGTAGGCAGAGAAGCAGGCAGAGAGAGAGAGGAGGAAGCAGGTTCCCTGATGAGCAGAGAGCCCTATGTGGGGCTCGATCCCAGGACCCTGGGATCATGGCCTGAGCCGAAGGCAGAGGCTTTAACCCACTGAGCCACCCAGGTGCCCCAACACACAGTTTTTTAAACCACACTGCCATGCTGATTTGGACCCAGGAGATGGATTCTACATAGCAAAGGGCTCTGTGTCACTTCTGAGTCTTCAGGCAGGGGTGAAAGGAAGCACTAGGAGCTTATGGAAGTTGACAAGCTCTCTGCCAGAAACTAATGACATCTTTTTCTTTTTTCTATTTTTTTTTTTAAATACCAAAATTTTAATTTTAATTCCATTATAGTTAACACACAGTTTTATATTAGTTTCAGGTGTATAATATAGTGATTCAAGAATTCCATACCTTACTCAGTGCTCATCATGATAAGTGATGACTAGGGATGAGTTTAATCCCCTTCACCTATTTCACCCACCCTCTGACCCACCTCCCCTCTGGTAACCACCAGTTTGTTCTCTATAGTTAAGAGTCCATTTCTTGGTTTGTCTCTCTCTCTTTACCTCTCTCTTTTTTTCTCCTTGTTCATTTGTTTTGTTTTTTAAATTCCATGTATGAGTGAAATCATTGTGGTATTTGTCTTTGTCTGGCTAACTTATTTCTTTTTTATTTATTTATTTTTAAAAAGTTTTGTTTATTTATTTGACAGATAGAGATCACAAGTAGGCAGAGAGGCAGGCAGAGAGAGAGAGAGAGAGGAGGAAGCAGGCTCCCTGCTGAGCAGAGAGCCTGATGCAGGGCTCCATTCCAGGACCCTGGGATCACGACCCGAGTCGAAGGCAGAGGCTTAAACCACTGAGCCACCCAGGTACCCCTGGCTAACTTATTTCACTTAGCAATATACTCTCTAGCTCCATCAGTGCTGCAAATGGCAAGATTTCATTCTTTTTCATGGCTGAATAATATCTATCCATCCATCTACCTATCTATCTATATTCCATTACACACACACACACACACACCACCTCTTCTTTATCCATTTATCTATCAATGGACACTTCTATAATTTGACTATTGTAAATAATACTACAAAAAACATAGGGCTGCATATACCCTTTCAAATTAGTGCTTTGTATTGTTAAGGTAAATACCTAGCAGTGTGATTACTGGATCATAGGATAGTTCTATTTTTTTTAAGATTTTATTTATTTACTTATTTGACAGAGATCACAAGTAGGCAGAGAGGCAGGCAGAGAGAGAGGAAGGAAGCAGGCTCCCTGCTGAGCAGAGAGCCCGATGCGGGGCTTGATCCCAGGACCCTGAGATCATGACCTGAGCCAAAGGCAGAGGCTTTAACCCACTGAGCCACCCAGGCACCCCAGGATAGTTCTAGTTTTAACTGTTTGAGGAATCTCCACACTGTTTTCCATAGTGGCTGCACCAGTTTGCAGTCCTACCAACAGTGCAAGAGGGTTCCCTTTTCTCCACATCCTCAGAAACACTTGCTGTTTCTTGCGTGTGTGTGTGTGTGTTTCATTTAACCATTCTGACAGGTGTGAGGTGTTATCTCATTGTAGTTTTGATTTGCATTTCCCTGATGATGAGTGATGTTGAGCATCTTTTCGTGTGAATGCTGGTCATCTGTATGTCTTCTTCAGAAAAATGCCTGTTCATGTCTTCTGCCTATTATTTAATTGGATTATTTGGGGGTTTTTTTGTATTGAGTTATATAAATTCTTCATATATTTTGTGTACTAACCCTTTGTCAGATATGTCACTTGCAAATATGTTCTTCCATTCTGTAAGTTGTCTTTTTGTTGATTGTTTCCTTTGTTGTGCAGAAGCTTTTAATTGTGATGTAGTCCCAATACTTTATTTTTGCTTTTTTTTCCCTTGCCTCAGGAGACATATCTAGAAAAATGTTGCTACAGTCAATGTCAGAGAAATTACTGCCTGTGCTCTCTTCTAGGATTTTTATGATTTCAGGTCTCACATTTAGGTCTCTAATACACTTTGAGTTTATTTTGGGGTGTTGCATAAGAAAGTGGTCCAGGCTCATTCTTTTGCATGTAGCTGTTCAGTTTTCCCAACACCATTTGTTGAAGAGACTGTCTTTTTCTCATTGCATATTCTTGCCAGAGACCAATGATTTCTTAGACTTGTGTACACTGAAATAGGAATGTGAAATGGTCAAAAAAGAGTAAGGCCTCTAATCCCTAGCATATTGGACCTAGAACAGGAACTGTTTCCTGATTTTTCTAGGTAATGTTGTTCTGTATGTTTCATTCTCAATCTATGTTATTAGAAGTGCATACAAGGGGCACCTGGGTGGTTCAGTGGGTTAAGCCCCTGCCTTCAGCTCAGGTCATGATCCCAGGGTCCTGGGATCGAGCCCTGCATCGGGCTCTCTGCTCAGCGGGGAGCCTGCTTCCCCCCTCTCTCTCTGCCTGCTGCTCTGCCTACTTGTGATCTGTCTCTCTGTCAAATACATAAATAAAATCTTAAAAAAAAAAAAAAGAAGTGCATACAAGTTTTTTTTGGTTTTGTTTTGTTTTGTTTTGTTTTTTACTGTGGCCCTTGAAAAAGAGCATAAATGCCAGGTTAGATATTTATATATTTCTGATAAGAATATTATCTGATGCATATTTTTTGGATCATACTTCAAATTCAAATATGGTCATTGAATTAGTCTGAGTTACCTAATAATGCTATTCATTAATAAGTATTTGTCATTTGCTAAGTATGTGATTTTCTCATTCACTAATTTCTATACACATAATCATTGCCTACTTTGTTGCAGGGACCTTGTTAGGACCTAGGGATTTAGAAGTGAGCAAGACAAATGTGCTACACTGTATAATTTTAGTCTCTTTATCTCCCCCTAGTTTTCTCATTCTATCTCCTTCATCTCCCACTATTTCTAGTTTTATTGAATATCATCATCATCATCATCATCATCATCTAGCTTCCCAAGACGCAGTCCAGGAAACCATCTTCACTAGAGCTCTTTCTTCCTCTTTATTCCCCTGAAATATGTTTCTTGGTCTATACCCTCCTGGATATCTGCCTAAAACATTGCAGCAGCAAGGAGACAGGTCTAATAATAAATGGGCAATGAATCTACTTATTATTTAATATCTTGTGCACCAACTAAATGTTTACATACAATATTAGAATTGATATTCACAATAACCCTATGAAAAATATTGTGTGATATTATCACACTCACTGCAGAGATAAGGGAACTAAGGCTCAAATAGGTTATATGATTGTCCAAGAACCTCAGGTTAGTAAACACAGTAGCCTGGATTTTAATCAAAGGCATTTGACTGCAAAGTCTGTGTTCTTTCCATTCTCTCACACTGCTTTGCACCCACCGTGGTATTCCCTGATTGTGCATCTCACTCATGGAGATTCCCAGTAGAGGTTACTTCAGATGCACCATTAGCTCATCTCTCTGAAGTGATATTTTATATCTAAGGTGAGATATCACTGTTAGAAGCAGCCATTAAAAAAAAAAAAAACTCAAGGTGAAGTACTTAATCTTATAAGAACTGACTATTAAATTGTAGTCTGGCCCAGTTGGGAAAAATCTTTTAACAAAAGCCCCTCTTGTAAATTGCACTGCAGTTTAACAGTGGGCAAGATATTGTTGTGGTGGTGGTGTTTTGTTTTCTGTTTTTTGTTTTTTATCTTTTTGTTGCTTTGTCTGAAATCCCTTTGGGACTAGAACAGTATTGTTTAATGTTACCTTTTTTTTAGTCAAGGCAGTGCCTGAAAAGCATATCTACCTTGAATTTAGTGTTCAGAAAACAGCTACAGCACTGTATCTGGAGTATAATTTCAAGTGTTCAAATGATATCACCCAATTATGTAATAAATGTAAAAGCTCTTTGGAAGCAACAAATGGCCACATAAATGAAATGTGTTATTATGTTGGTAGGTAAACATAATCTTTCACATAGTATTTGATGAGCATTCTTTTCAAAGAAAGCAAAACAACCTAACTAATGTCACGTGTTACTCTATTAAACAGTGAGTAGCATAATTATTCTTCCTTTTGAATTTTCACACTGAAAAAATGCAGCCATTTGGCTTAAAATCCCTGATTCTGTGGGTATGTATAATGAAATTTCTTAATACGCTACATGTTCAATACACTAAAGCCTGTGGTTTTCCAGGAAATGGGATGTCTCTTCCAGTAAGTTCCCGTGAAAGGAGATAAGATTTAAGATAAGAGAGCTGACACACTATTTTTCCAACTTGTTTGCATACATTGTTCAAATTAGCAGTGGGTAATCATAAAATGTGTGTCCTTTACTACTGTATTGTGAATTTTTAAATGGCAATTACAAAAAAACCTACCTTAAGGAGGTAGTTTTGTGTTCTACACACGTAGATTTCATAACTGCTTCCTTTGAAGTAAAAACCTCATCTTTTTGCAACTGGAATAGATTCTGAAGAAACAAAGCTTCAAGAGGTTCAGATGGGCTATAAAAAATGTTGTAATCTCCTACAGGAGAGATGTGATTTATAAGGCAACGTATTTTTTATGACACATCAATGTTTGCAACAGACCAAACCAGTAAGTAAGAAGTTCAGATTTAAAAGGAAAGAGCAGCAACATAACTTTCCTTTACAGGTGTCATTTGGCTTAAAACAACCTTTGCTAACCCGCTGACTGAATCATTTTGAATGGGTGCAAGTGGGGTTTGTATACCAAATATGTAATTCCCCCACCTACATGTGGAGGCAGGTCCTCTCTGTCAAAACTTTTTTTAATGAAATAATCCTAAAATGATCTGTGCATGTTTGTGTTTGACAGTGTTCTTATACCAGTCTTGGGGCTCTTAGCAAATCTAGGTCTCTGCCATCAGATACTCACTTTAAGAAGAGGCAGCAGAGGGGTGCCTGTTGGCTCCGTCAGTTAAACAGCTGACTCTTGATTTCAGCTCAGGTCATGCATGATCTCAGGGTCTTGGGAAGGAACCCGTGCACTCAGTGAGGAGTCCGCTTGAGAGTCTCTCCCTCTGCCCCTCCCCTGCACCCGCATGCATCCATGTGCATTCTCTTTCTCTCTCTCAAATAAATCTTAAAAAAAAAGAAAAAAAAAAAGAAGAGGCAGCAGAGCATAAAAGCTAATGCATGGGTTCTGGAGGCTAGACAACCTGGGTTCAAAAATCACTTCTGCCTTATGCTAGATAGAAAGAACCTGAGGTGAGTCACTTGCTTAACATTTCTGCACCTCAGTTAACTCATCTGTGACATGAAGATAATAAGGCTACCTCAGAGGATTATTTTGTGGATTAAGTAATATTGTACACTTTACATGTTTAATTCCATTTCCAGTGCATTGTGAGCAATCAGTTAAGATTCGATATTATTTTTCGGGCATTTACAAAACATTAATTCACCAGACAAAGTATGGAAGTGTAGTTTGTACACATATATCTTCAAGTAATGAAGCCTGCCCCACACCACCTCTGCATTATATGAAAATGTGTAATTAGAGTTTTTAAGCAGTTTTTAACCACTAGCACATTAGGAAACAACAAACACTGTTACACAAGGAAGAGTTTGTTTACTCGGCAAAATGCAGATAATGCAGCTGTTTCACACAACAGTCAAATGGGGGATGAGCTGATTGCAGAGTACACTGAACCCTAGGACGATCTTTAGTTAGAATGTGACATCATTTTCAAGTTTGGATTATTTGAATCATTTTTAAACAAGTTTTAAATAAGCTCATTTAGTTATTTAAGAAAGCCCAGGCAATCCACTTTTCCTGCTTGCATCTAACAAATTAGAACTTAAAAAGAAAAGGGCTATAAGGTAACTAATTTCAAAATCCATGATGTCTACCTCATGGCATGGCTATCTGGGTCAAAATAATGTCCTAGAACATAATAACCACATACTATAAAATGTAATTGATATAACAGTCTAGGCCAATAGGGTGAGCCTTCATTCTGTCCATAGACATTAGTGTTATGAATGGTTTCCCTATGGCAATTACATAGTGAAATACCATTATGCATATCTTTCCATATTCACTTATGGCTGTGTCTACATGACACTGAACATCTGTATAAAAATCAAAAAAGCTCAATCAACTCTCCAGATGTCCCCAAATAGCATCATGTTTGGCTTATGGACAAAACAGCTGAACTTTGATTTTTCATTTCATTTTCTTCCAGATGTTAGTCTCTTATAGACACAACCTCTTTTGGAGGTCTGTTGTACCACTTAAGATTCTAACTGAAAAACCAAAAAATGAAAAGGTTTAATATATAAATACGTTTCTCCTGTGTTGAAAGAGCCTGTAAGTCAAAGATCTACTAGATCACAATTGGGATTAATGGCCAAGACAACAGCAGTGAGCAATTTAACAGAAGAGATGACATGGAAGTTATTTGACTCAAGAAAGAAAAACTATGTCATCCTTACGTAGTTAGAAAATATGTGATCTGATATTGGTAAGTTTGGGATTTCTAAAGATTGAGACAGTGTGGTGTAATAGAAGGACATCTAGAAATCTTGGGCATGAGTTCATATTCTCTCTTTTTTTAAGGATTATTTATTTATTTATTTATTTATTTTGAGAGAAAGGGAGAGAGTAAGCATGAACAGGAGGGAGGGGGAGACAAGAGGGATGGGGAGACTAGAGGGAGAAGCAGACTCCCCGCTGAGCAGGGAATCTGATGCAAAACTCAATCCCACGACTCTGAGATCATGACCTGAGCCAAGGCAGTCACTTAACGGACTGAGGCACCCAAACATCCCTCATATTCTCTTTTTTGATTTGTGCCTTGGTGATCCTTGATTTCCCTCATGGTAACCAACCATTACAGTTTGTCTAGGACTACCCCAGCTTCAGCACTAAAAGTCTCCAGCCAGGGAAACCCCTCAGTCCCAGACAAATAAGTGGTTGGTCATCCTACACTTCAACAATAAAATGAGGGTAATAATTTAGTCACAAAGCTGTAGTGCGAACTGGTGTATAAGTAAGGCATCTAGCACAGTTGGAAAGTACAGGGTCCCCCAATGGGAACTACTAATATCATTATAAACCTCACCCACATTTCCTATTCAGTTTCTTCCCATAGCAAAGGCCCTCCTGTTTCCATTTTATTCAACACAATCGACACTTCACCTGCACTAGGATAGTCATCTAATTAATCCCATCTCATCCTCAAAGGCGCTTAAATTTCTACAGTGAATTTTCCATCAGTGATTCAATGGTCATCAATTTTATGTCACCTTCACTGAAATCCAAGAAATAACTTTTTTTTCCTCCACGCAGACATGATATGCTGCTGTAGTTCAAATAGACATTGTGGAGACTCCCATATTCATAGTAGCTCAATGCACAGGAGGTATTCAGTAGACATTTTTTAAGTGAAAGAATCACACCTGACAAATATAGGTTGAGCTATGGTAGACCAATAGAGTCAACATTGACTTGTGGCCTTTCTCTTCTCTACAAACCCATCTTTTCTGTCATGGATCTCACTTAGTGTGGAAACCATGTTACTATCAAACAGGTGTGTATCCTTTCCAGAATCTTCAATATGCTTATTGATCTTTAACAAGTGACCAGTCTAGTCTTTTCCCACTCTCTGGCTCCCAGATTGCTTTTTGGTTCTCAAGCATCCAGTGGCTCTCCCACTGTGTTGAAACAACCAGCAGACTGTCTCTAGCCTCATCCCTGCATCCAGCTCCAAACTCAAAGAAGCTTCTCTTGAATCCTTCAGATTGCTCTTTTCATGTCATCTTATTCTACCCCCAGGTTACTCATTTTTCTGTGCCCACCACTTCAAGTAGGCCACACTCTTGCTGCCAGCCCTCCCAAAGCCTGCCATCTAAGGGGCCAGACATAAGTAGTAGGAGGCAATCAAGCCACCTATTTTTCCTTCTTTGTCTTCTAGCTCAGGACCCACCTTCTCCAGGAATGTTTTTTTGATGAGTTTAACCTGTTATCTAGCCTGCAATAACCAGATCGGGCCAATCATCCTCTCAGACCTCTGGCTGCCAGAATCAGACAGAGCTGCATTTTGAATAACAACTATGTCATTTACAGTTGCCTGCCATTAAATCTCTAAGACAATTTCAACTGCTTCTTTGTAAAATGAGGATAAGAATTGTACTTAAAAGGAGAATAATAATTATGAAAATTAACTGAGGTTAAAGTATACAAAGCTTGGGATAGAGCAGAAAATTCACTCACTCTTACTCACCCTAACACTCCTATCATCTCTAAGATTGCCTACTTCCCTTTCTTGAAATTCTTTGGAGGAGAGTAATTGAGAACTCTTGAATTATATGGCCAGATACTTGGTGCTGCCTTTGGTAAGCTCCTAATAGTCATCACTGGACTGATTCTAGAACTCAATAGAACTTGAGTCTGTGAGGAAAGATACATATTTGGAATGGATAGATGACCATAATATTTGGGTTCCCCAAGTGACTTTAGAAGTGAAAATATAAGACCTGAGTAAAAGTAAGTCCTCAGCGGGAACTTTTGAGAACCACAGGAGAGAAAGAGGAAAGCTTACACTCCTGACCTCTCACCTTAGCATTTTTCTTCCTTCTGCTTTCAAGCAGTGAATAATCAACATGTCAGAGTTCATTTAGATCTAAATCCAATTAAGTCTGACCTTAGGGATAGTTACTTATAGCTCCCAGCAGGTGTGTGCTTGGAAGAAATCGTCATCTATATGCCCTTTGTTCCATCTTTAAATTACCCAAGTTTATGGTCCTGACCAGTCAAGCCTAGCAACATTGCCCGTTGAAATTCAAGGAAAACAGCTGCTAGTTTAAGTGTCTAGGCATCTGAGCTGGACAGAATTTTAAGAAATAACCTCTCTTTATTCTGCAGGGAAAAAATCTGGGGTTGAAAATTTTTCCATAACATCCATCCATTCCTCATGCTAGTTGTTGGTCCATGGGCAACATTACTCAACAACTATGCCTCTTGTGAGTACATATCACGCCTGTGAAGTGATCTGTAAGATCATTGCCAGAATTAGAATTAATGTATGTAACTGAGGTGACACAATACCTGACATACAGTTAGTGCTCAATTAGTGGTATTCATTATTAATATAATTGGCATTATTAAGGCATTACCAAGAACTTCAAACATATGGTCATGATTTACTGTGGAAGGAAACCATTGTGTGTGCACATACATATAAGTGTGTGTGTATGACTTCAATTCTCACATTGATCTCCCATTAATACTATTATTTCAATTAGCTTCAGAAGTCATGCTCTAAAATATCTTAATCTTTAATTTATATCTTAATCTTTAATCTAAATATCTTAATCTTTAATCAGTTAAAGAGGCTGTAAAGGCAAGCACCTAGGAAGATTCTGGTACTCTGTTAGGTGTGTTTCATATATTTTTCTCATCTATTACTCACAATTTCCCTGTGAACTATTATAATTGCCATTATACAAAGGAAACAGAAACAGATATAAATAAGATCACAGACTTAAAGTCTGAAAAATTCTAAATTACTTTCTACTTTTGGGGAGACTGGAAGATCTGATGTCTGATCTCAACTTTGCCTCCTAAGTAATTATTCTTGAACAAATTACCTCAACACTCTGGTCTATAATTTTTTAATCCATAAAACAAGGGGGTTGGATTAGACCATTTTTAAGATCCCTTCCAGAATTATGAGCTTAAGATGAGATGCTCTAAAATAAATCTAAAAATAAATCTCATCAAGACAAAATAAAATAAAGGGACCACTGTTCTTCATTTAGTCAATGAGCCAACAACATTTCTTTGAGTGTTCACCCTTCCTAATACCATAAAGAGAAGAAGGGAAATAAAAGACCCTGTTGGTCCTTGCCCTAATGTGCTTTTTTCAGACCACTTTTATTTGTACCTGGTTTGACATTTGAGGCATGATCCTCAACAAACTGGGGCTCTCCTCTTTTCCCTTACTTTTCTACCAGCCTTTCCAATGAAAGCCCAATCCCATCCAGCAGGATAGAACTTTGTTTATGGTGAGAAAGCTGAATGACACCTCCCTCCTCCTTTCCTTGTTCTTTTGAGTAAGTAGACAAGAAGGAACCCATTAAGAGTCTAGGAGAGTGTCTGGAAAGGGATCAAGGCATTCTTTCCACGAGAGGACTGATCAAATAACCATAGAGAAGACAATGGCTGGGTGTCTTGAATTCTCTGTGAATGTATTCCTTTTCTTCAGCATTTCTTCCTTTTTTCTGGTTAATTCTCTTAGTCCTGAAGAACCTAGTCCTGGAATTTATTTTATTGTTTTTTGTTTTTTGTTTTTTTAACTCAGACCCCAATGGCTCCTCCCCTCATATCTTTCACTCTTTTATGGTCTTACAATTTTAGTAAAGTGCATACATTGAATTCTGCCTAGTTGCCCATGTGTCTATTCTTTATTTGAATTTATATTACTGTAATTATGTCAATACACAGTGATGTATACTCTGACTCCTTCATTGTCGTGTAGTGAACTGACTCTAAGTCTATGTCATTACTCTCTGCAGAGACCTTATAGAAGGAAAGCATTCTCATGTTCAAGAGGGAAAAGGAGTCCAACTTTAATAAAGACTGATATATCTGGCCTAGCCAAATAGATATATTAAAAGTCAGTGTTTTATCATATAAAAGAATTAATGGGTAACTTTGTTTTAAGACCACATTACCCTATTGAATTTTACTATGAGTTTACAAAGATTTGATTAATATACAACTTTTTAAAGAATAATCTCTCTCACTAGGCTTTTAGCTCCATGAGAATAAGGAAAATATTTATTTTCCCCTGCACACAGATGCTTGGCATACAGTAGGTGCTTAATAGATATTATTGATGCAATGAGTAAATGAGAGAAGGGATAAACAATTACAATTACAATTTTTAAATACGGGAATATAGTGCATTGCCAATTCTTGCAGCATATCAGAAATGACCTTAGAAATATTATTTTAGGCTACAGAAACAAATGTATTAAAATATTTTAATTATCTTTTCCAGGGAGGTTGCACAAATTTGTTGTTATACACATGAATAATCACTTCTTGTTAATGCTTTAGGTTGAAAAACAGCAGGCATGAGTGGATGAAGAGAAAAGTGCAGTTTCTGTCTTTGTAGTAATAACATTACTCCTAATATGTGCCCTCGGATTGAACAGTAATAGTTAGCTCTGAGCAGTTAAAATTTTGCTCAATAAAAATAATACTATTAAAAGCAGTGAGTAGGAGATTATTGCATGCTGTGCCACAACATCATCTTTATAGAAGGGGGAAGGCAGAAGCAGGTGGCCAGCCCTTTCCATGGATAACAGTGAATGGGGATGAGCCAGGTTTTGAACTAAGCCTCCCTCAGAAAAAAACAACTTGAGAATCTGAAATCCCTTCTTATCTTTCAAACAATTGCCATTAATAGGTTGTTTAGTCAATGATTATGGATGTGGCTACCATCCCAGTTTATACCAGATGTAACCAGGTAGATTACTGGCAGGAGATACTGTGTTGCTCAAAGTTAGGACTAAGAAAAATTATGGTCTTACTTTCCCTACAGTTTGACCTCTTTTCACCCAGGAATCCTTTTGCCTTTATTTTTAAGGCTACATTCCAGTCCCCACAGTAAACACAGGGTGTATTTTCTCTGTAAACAGTGTTACAAGTGGAGGGTTGAAATGTTTGCTTTGAAAATTCTTACTTAAGCTGTGAGACCAAGAAGGTTCACTCTTTGTCAATAGGTTTCTGATCTTCTGTGATTTGGAAGGATCACTCTTCTCTCATTACACATTTTATAATACCTGGAACCACAGGAAGGTGTTTGGAGCAGTCTCAGAAAATGGATGACCAGAACCTCGGCTTCTGACTTTGGTCCGGCCTCTCTCCATCTCTGTCTCTCTGAGTAAAGTTGAAGCAAAGTCTAATAAACTTTAATGCTGCAAGGTTGTCGTGACCAATTAAAAGAAGTTAACATCAATTCCAAGATGGATGCATATATTATAATAACTGAAATTAAATAATATCCCCCCAAAATGTTTAGAATCTTTTAGTAAGTCTATAACTCACAATTTGGATAAGAAGGTGTACATTAATTACAAAGGGACATCCAAAAGTAAGATAATAATCAGGACTGATTGTTACTGACCAGTGAGCTCTGCGCTAATAGACCAGTGACCCGATTATGTCTGTTTTCACTCATCATTGTACCCTTAGAGTTTTGTGGAGTGTCAGGCACATAGTGGGCTTTCAGTAGGTATTTGAGTAAATGAATGAAGAAAAGTGTATGAATGAGCAAATGAGTGAATGTAGTCAAGTCTACTAGACCCAATCCTATTGTTTGTTCACTCTTCATAACCCAGCTGCACCCAGCACTTTTATTTATTGTAAAAACAGGAAAACAGAAACATCCAGAACAGCTTTGAAGGGCACTCTCCCTCCCTATCCTTCACCCATCTCGTGAGTCCAAGAAAGGACAGCAAATCTCTGCAGACATGAGGGGATCTTGGCTTCTCTCTGGAGTATAGAAAGGTGTATTGTTTTAAGGACGTTCTAAATGCATGTACCTTAGGCCTCCTATTGCACCCTTGCCCATGGCAAGGGAAACTGTTCCACACCTAAAACAGACAAAATGTTTATGGAAGGTACCAGAGGAGCCTGACAAACACAGAAGTACAACAAACAATGGCCTGGATATCCTGTAGGAGTGGCCTGTACCTAGAGTCATTCCTTTTTGTGTTGTTTACCCTAAAAGGGATTATAAGGTGTGGAGAATTCAATTAAAAGCAAATCAAATAATTTCTCTTTTCTTCTTACACATTTACAGCCCTTCCTTATTTAGTTTTCTTCTTCCATCTTTGTCTCCACCATCCCCTACCCTGACTCCACACACTGACCTGATATCTCTGAGTTCAGATGGTTACAGAGGCAGCTGAGAACACAAAAGATACAGTCGTCATTTTATTTCCTTCCAAGTGTTGTCTGTGCCTGGAATGAAGAACTGCACAGAAGGACAGAGTGTGGAACAATTCCCACTGCTTTCTGATCTCATAAACAATCCCAGCTATCAGGATCCCTGAGACACAATGTTTCATAAAACTACTTCCGATGACTTCCTGAAAATAACTAATATCTGACAGTGTAAGCTCACTATCCTCTCCAAGTAGGATTAGTGTATACCACTCCCAGTGACCACAAAGCCCTAAAGAAATACTCATCATTCCAGGATCTCTGGTCAGTCTTCAAAGTCAGTCGTATAACTGTCAACTTCCCTTAAGATGAAAAGTAAAGGAAGATTTGACCCTCTTTCTAGGCCATTTCAAGGTGGATCATAGGTGATACTTTCATGGAGTTCTGTCCATCAGTACTTTTACTTCCATCTAGCATCTTTCACAGGCTTCAAGTTTAAGAAAGTGAAAATTGGATTATCAAAGAGGAGTTGGAAACACTTGTTTGCAGTGTTTAAATGTTAAAGGGGCAAAGAACAAAAGAATGACCCCTGGAAACTTTGTCTTTTGGCCTGTCGCCTCTGTGAATATAAAATATCACTGAGGGTTATCATTCTTAGCAAATGTTACTAGAAAATAATGTCAGCTTTAACGGAGATCTGAAAGTGCCTTTGCATTTTTGTTCCTGATAAACTTCTATCATTTTATAAGTAGATGCAAATGCAAATTTTTATAGTTTAACCTATTGTCAAAAAACATTATAAAAATACCAACATAACAAAAGATAGTTTGCTCATTAAAATATGTTAATCCATTTAGGTATTAATTTAATATGCTAATTTATTTTTGCTTTGCAATCCTTTACAACAGAGAAATAAACTACCAGTGTAAAAGTCCTCACATGGGAGTGTCTCATAAAATTCCCCAAACAGCTAAAAATGTGACGTTTATCTACTCAGGTAAATTATGCAATGTTCTAATGAACCATTAATTTGACATAGAAGTTACCCTGAATTCTTTGTGTTTGATTTCATAGAACAAGATCCAGATTGTCTTTCTTATTCTAATTTGGCTAATACAAATTATTTAAACTGTGAATTGTGTGAGACTGATGAATCACAGACCTATACCCCTGAAACAAATATTCATTATATGTTAATTTAAAAAAAAATGTATCCGAGTGGTAAAAGAAAAAGATAAGAAGGACACTTTTTTAAAAAGACACCTTTAAAACATAATCTACTCTGGTCATCCATCAGACTGTGATCTTGTAATTTTTAAAGATGTATGCAAAAATGCTTGCATTTTACTTTTAAATATTTAAAACTAGTCCTTGTTTGCAAAGGGTTCCAGGTCACTCAGTGAAGTTTTACTGCAGTCCTTAAACAAACAACAACAAATGTGCTGAGTTATTTTTGTGAGTAAATTTCCCAGATTTAAATAAATGATCAGAGTGTATTAACTTAGAATTATAAACCAATGAATCCTTCCTGACTAGGTTTCTGCCAGAAGCAAATAATGAAACCTTTAACCAGGAAATGACAAACTTCCAAATTCTTCTGGGGATATTGCAGTAAAATGACTATCCTGTAATATTAGAGTGCATGAACATTACAAAGGAAGGTTAGAGGTAGCAGGAGTTTTCAGGACTCTTAACATTTTTTTTCCCAGAGAGAAGCAGGTTCCTGGTTTATTCCAGAGGTTAAAGGGAAAGATAAACTGATGTTTAGAATATGAGCTTTTCATCGACTCATTTGGTTTGATGACTATTTCCCAATATATACCTCAACTGTATTATTAATAAAACCAATCTCAGTGAATTGTTTCAGCTATGTCTTATGAGTTGTTTAAATAGCTACAGATACACACAGGGACACACATATACACATTCTCACACTCATATAGGCTCTCTTGGTTTAGGTTAACCTGGTAAAGAACATTACAGCATAAGTAGTAGAAGCCACAAGATCAGGCCAGTTTTGTGCTTGGTTCTCTTACGTATATGCTCACATTCCAAAGCACTGAAATTAAGAGATGCACCAGTTAAGATACTTTGAGCTCCAAGTAAGACAGGATTCAACAAAAATGTTATTTAAACAGTAAGTACACTTATTATCTCATGAGAAGTGCAGGGATAGGGCTTCAGGATTTGTAAAGTTATGGCTCAGCTTAATAAAAAACCTGTGATCTTTCTATGTGTCTCACACCAACTGTGAAATGTGTATATTTTTCCTCCCTTCTGAAGGACAGTGAGGCTCAGAAAACTCAAGGTTAAGCTCAAAGTCACTCTGTTTATGGCTGAGCCAGGAGTTCAGCCCACTTGGAGTCTAGAACTACTTTTCAAATCACAGTAAAGTCACCATATACATTATAGATTTTAAACATCATGAAGGAAATGAGATGTTTATTATTAAACACAATGATATACATGAGCATCCATACAACTAAATTTGTTTATTTCACAACTATCAACTCCCTATCCCTATTACACACTTTAGAAAATATACTTTGAGATGCTCACCTTATGGCTGAAATAGGGTTGTCCATGATCATAACATATTAGGAATCATATAAACCATGGCATGAAGGAACCAAGTAAAGAGTTCCTAAAGTCATTCTAAAGTTTTCAGTTACATTTATTGTGATTATACTAGAACTTCCAGTCTCAACACTATAAAGAGCCAGGCAGATGAACAATTTTGTTATCATAATTAACTTTAATGCATTTAGTGACTGACATTCTACTGTCTCATTTCATCATCCCCAAAACCTTAAGAGATTGAGTTTTTTTTCTCCATTTTCACCTTCATTTTTTTTTTTTTCCATTTCACAAATGGATGTCTACCTTCAGTGTGTCCATGCCTGGTTGTATAGGCTGAGGACTGAACAACTATACATTATCGTCCTAAATCCTCCACTTTCTCCCCATACCACCCTTACTCCACCTGAAGGAATCTCCTCACCACCCATTAGAAAAATGTCCTCCATGTTTCTGTTTTGAAAATTTCATTAGAATTACCAATTATGAGCTTTACATATACTCATTTGGTTTGATGACTATTCCCCAAATAAACCTCAAGTGTATTATTAATAAACCAATCTCAGCGAATTGTTTCAGCTACATCTCATGAGTTGCTTAAATAGCAATACATAGATACACATACATACATGGGTCAAAACAAATAACCAGACATTTGCATCCCAACATTTCCTAGGAGGTAGGCTCTGAGCGGAAATTTCAAGTACATGATTTAATGTAGCCTGTTGCAATAGCTCTGTGAAATAAATATTATTATCTTTGTTTTGACAAATAAAGAAATGGGGACTCTGGGGATTTCTATAGCTCACCCAATGACACACAGCTATTAACAGAGTTAGGGATTATGTTCTCTCATCTCCAGTGCAATTTCCACTATAATAAATTAGGGGAGAGATAAGATTCATTAAGAGAGCAAGGCAACTGAGTGTTTGGCCAGCCTGGAGTACAGAGGGGACTGGGGTCAAGGGAGAGAGAATGAGATGCTCAGAGGAGGCCTCGAGCAGAGAAAAGGGGCAATAGTCAGAAGGCCAAAGACACACATTTCTTACTCAGTGTTTTTTTTCCAGAGTTAGACTCTGCAGCTAGGCCACTTTCCTATTTATTCCAGTTTCATTTGGTGATACCCAAATTGGGAAATCGCAAAAATAAGTATGTTCAACTGTCATCACATATTATGGGCATCTCCAAGGAACAAGAAACTTCCTGTTCTATATTGGTTTGAAAAGAAAGAAATAATATCTGGAGTTTGCAGTTGAAAGTTTTATATTTGGCAGGATGACCAACCGCATGTAAGTCACAGGCAAGTCACTGAACCTCCCACTCAGTGCTTTTATCAGCCATTAAATTGGGTAGTAAAAGGGGAATGATATTAAAGGGTTGGGAATTCTCCCATTGTTTTTCATTCTCCCATAAGCGCAATGCAGAAGTGCCCAAAAGAAACAAATTTTACATTGTATTATTAAAATGTTACCTTAAGTTTAAAAGTGATGCATTAAGAGTACTCAAAATCTAGATAAGATGAAGTTTTACCCTAAAAGACTAGAAGGGCATGAAGGCTCTACCCCATATGATAAAGAAGATAGTCATATGTTTTAATGACTAGAATCTAGAAGATGGTGCTAGTTACATGAGATAGCTTGTCAGTTCAGAAAGCATCCACCACTGATGGCCTCCAAGAGAATACCTTGTTTCTTACCTCCCTCTCTTCCTCATTTCTTGTCACTCATATTTATCTGCAGGTTTGTGGACCCTTGTGCCAGTGACCTGCAAGACCTGGTCTCTTGATCCATCCGTTCTTTAGAATAAACCATTATGTATTGAAGAAACACTTTTTTGTTACTATTTATTAAAGTCCAGAGTCGAATTTTCTGGCCTTATTAAGATGAAATAGATGAGAATGAAGAGGAGAGAAAAAGTAGAGAGACATTAGACAATGGAATAGAATAGACAATGGAATATCTTTCATTCATCATTCATTCATCCAGAAGCCAACATATATTTATAATTGCCTATTATGTGCCAAGTATCATCCTAGAAACTAGGGATATCCAGGAAATCAACCTGTTCAATCCATCCTCTGGGAACTTAGATTCTGGTAGGGAAAAAGAGAAATAATAAATAATAAAAGCAACCACATAGTGTGACAGCTGGTAATAATTGCTCAAAAGAAAAATAAAGCAGGGCAACAGGATCGAGATGATGGGGCATTGATATTTTATGCCAGGGATCAGGCAGTGTGACCATGTATATCAAGATTCTTTCATTCAATATTTATCGACTCCCTTTGAAAAGTTGGTACTGTGCAAGATTCAAGATGAATAAGACATGGTCCCTGCCCTCCAGGAGCCAACAGCTCAGCAGAGAATCTCACCACCTGCTCCATTAGGCAGACAGATTAGAAGTCTCAGGGCATATTGTGGCAGGAACATTGTACACAGTGACCAATCTGAACAGATTGTAAGTATTCCAAAACTCACAGTGGTTTCCATAAAATAATTCTCACTTCAAGCAAACATTTTCAGTTGGTGAGTAACTCTCTATTTTCCACCGACAGCACTCATATTTGAGGGCTTCCTTAGTGCATTGGTGACCTGTTTTTCTGATTGGTTGCCAAGAATTGTTTGGGTCCTTATTGAAATGTACTTGCTTAAGTCCTTCAAAGCATCTTGGCTGGTTTCTTGTTGCTGTACTGGCAAATGCTTCCTCCTGTACTGAAAAATTTGTTATTTCTGAAAAATATGGACTGTCCCTGGATGGTTTTCATGGAAATCAAAGATAAAAAAGAAAGAATTACAGTTTTTTTTTTCAAGTAAGGAATGAAGAATAGAACTTTGTTTCCACAAGATTTACATAAATGTAGGTCACACCCTGGATGACCCTAGTTTTATCATTGCTTTGTTCAGATACCTGACTCAAAAGTTCCTGATTCATCAGGAAGACAGAGAAAAGTATAATTATGGCCCAAATATTCACTTATATAAACAAACAGCTTTTCTTTTTTGTGTTATTAATATAACCTTTGTATTCCAAGTTTACAAAGGTTGTAATAATATAACATTGTTAAAAAGAAAGCTCAATCTTGTGAGAGAACAACACTGAGCAGAAAAGTCTTTGTTTTCTTGAAGACAGAGCCTTTTTTGATAGGGGATGAGAGATCATATCACTGACAGTTGTTGCAGAGTGAAGGAGAAAGACTCAGTGATCTCTCTGCTAGCACAAATGAGGCTAACCCACTCACTCTGTGGGCTCCATGTTGGAACCTTCTTCCTCTTCACAGACTCTGCCACATTCCTTACCCCGCGCCACAGTTAGAAGACCCAGGAGGGGAAATTATTTGGCAAGGCTGCGGCATAAGCACGGGTGGTACCACTTGTTATGAACTTTTCAGTTTTTGTTGGGGCTGTGAGCCGACTTTACAGTGGTTTGTTCTGTCAGAGAAATAGAAGCAAGAGCTTTCGGCCCTGGCTGTTGATCGATTGTGCTGCTGCCAATTTCCACAGGTTGCCCTCTTATAGAGGATGCATTTCTTCTCTGTGGCACCTCAGGACCATGATGCCAGCCTGAATCACTGCCAAAGATCCTTATTTCCTTAGTACTCCAAACAGTGCTTTTTTGGCAATCCTGTCTTATTCTGTGCTGGAGAAATTTCACACCAAAATTTGAATTTTGTTGAGCTATTTTTTTTTCTGGCTGCACCAAGGTAAAAATCAGTTTGTAGTAAATTCAGTCTTTTTCCTGCATGTTGGAGTCCTTCCCATTGGTGAAGTGTTCACTCTTATCGTGGCTTCATTTATAGCAGCTTCCAATGCTGTGATCATGTCAGTTTTAAGGATGAATAACAGATAGGAATTTTACTATCAAATTTACTTCCAAAGGCCATGAAAAGTCAATCATTAGATAAGATCAAGAACTTAGTTTTAAATATAAACTCTTTCTCAGCACTTGCAAATAATGCCACCCAATTTTAACCCTAAATTCCCCATAGGAACTTAGGGGAATTTAGAGAATCTGATCTTCTCTAACTCTTCTGTTTTCTGAGGATATCATCCAATGTGAAATTTACTCCATTGAATCTTAAATAACTGATTCTGTGGCTTACTTGCATGTCTCTTCTTTGGAGGACGGGATAAGGTGCCAAGAGAAAACTTCCATTTTCAGCTCTGTGACTTTGATTCACAGAATGTGAATTAAGTAACATCACAGGGTGGCCTTTCGAAGTGGGGAGAGTGTCCAGTTGTTGGTGGGTTTGGCTTAGGCTATGCTGTTTATTTGTTTGGGTTGTATGTTTTGAACATGTGCCCAGGGCATTTGAAAAGAGTGGTGGGAACATTGGTAGACATGGAATTGCAAGCGAGAGAACAGATATTGCCAACACTTGAATTATGGACCCAGCGACATGTGGACTTTTTTGAGAGTTAAAAGGGTATAAGACAAACTAAAAGAAAACAAGTGGTTTCCAACAAGATAGCTGCCTTTTCTTTTTAGCAAGCAGGAAATGGAAAGCATAAAGCTCTTCTACCCTTTTGGATATCCAAAGATAGGGCAAACTGCCTTGTGTCCTCCTTTCTGAATATCCTTTTCACTTTGTGGAGCTATCCAAACAGAGGGTAACCTTCTGAGCCAGCTAAAGTAGTCATTTATATTAGAGTATATCTGAGTCAGCGAGTATGATATGGACATATCTTTGCTCTCTCCCATCATAGTGTTTTCTTCAAAGCCATCATGGGCTACTGAATCCCAGAAAGAAAGTGAGAGACTGAATGTGTGTGTGTGTGTGTGTGTGTGTGTGTGTTTTCACCTTGACCTCTTGTGACCCTTATGCCTTTCCATTGCCCAAGAGAAAAGAGTCAAACTCTTTGGAATATTTCCTCTTCTGAAAGACAAATTTTCCAGAAACTGTAACCATAATAGCTGGAGGGTTGTTAAACAAGAGAGTATAACTAAGGTTGGGGTGGTGAACCAAAAGAATTTGGAAAGTTTGAGAATTGAGAAGATTGGGTGGTTGACACACACTTTCTTTTCCTTTCATTTTTGAGGAGTTTCCCCCTCTTGCATCTTCATTTCCAATCAAACATATCTCATTCCAGTCCTAAAATCAAAATCATCTTCCCTCCAGTCTCTGTGTGGATTAGGAGTAATTATAAGGTAAAAAATAACATTGAAATGCATACTTTTATTCTAAAGAAGGTTTACCGAGGGATCTATTTTACTTTTTTCTTTTCCCACATTATAGATGAGATGGTATTTGCAAGGTAGTATTTTGCGGATCTAATACAATGTGGGGGGAGGGGCGGCAGACTGAGAATATATCTTTTACTTTTAAGTTTAAAAAAAAAAAAAAAACCTGATGGAGAAAGACACACACCAACACAGATAGCTCATGGTGATTCTCTTCTTGAGTATAACAGCTAGAATTAGTGGGTTCCCAAGCACAAGGCTGAAGCCGACTGAAACGTCCCAGCAGGCTGCTGGGTTAGCACGCCATGTCCAGCCAATTTCATGCAATTACAGCATCCTACTGAGGAGGCTTGTGGTCTCCGTAGGCTGTTAAGACCTTAGTTGTGGCCAGAAGGGGAGTAGGTAGGATTCAAGTCAAGCTACCAATGCCAGAAGCTAGGAGCTTCCTTCACAGCAAGGGCAACTGTTAGAATAAGCCAGCTGTGCAAAGCAGAATTAAAAAGCTTGTAGATTTAGGTAAAATGGTGCCACCTGTGATTTTCTCCCCCTTTTGAAAAGTACGGAAGAAAGAAAGGCAAATCTGAGAAAAAGGGAGCTAGCCTCTTAAGAACTGCCAGAATCTGTTCAGCTGTACTGGGTTATTTTCCTAGGAATAATAACAATCAATGAATTTGAATGGAGTTATCACTGTGGTTTTTAGAATTACCCAAAAAGCTTGCTAAAAATGTTGGCTCCCCAGAACTAGCCCAGAGGTTCTGATTCAGTGTCGAGCTCCATTCATGGTTCTGGGTCATGTGTAAAGTGGGTGATTTACCATCCACAGAATTATTAGGGACCTTAAAAGAGAGAGGTATCTTAAAGTTCTGTGTGAACTACAGAGTGCCACACGAATGGTGACACTGAATAATGTGGTGTGGCGAGTGTTCCTTGTATTTGTCAGGCAAATATTTGTATTTGTTAGGAACTCTCAGAGAAATAAAAGAGGGTTGCTATTATTGTGTGGTTTACATAGGGGATCATTTTCTATTATTAGAGTTCACCAAGAAAATGTCCCTCCCAAGAAAATGAATTCCTTAAGCAAAAATGTGTGAGCACCATTTTTCTTTCTCAAAGTAGTTTTGTTATTTCTAATCTAACTCTGAAAATAACACATGAACATCGGGACTCAACTCCAAATGTTTTCCAAGGAGGGGTTTCAATCTTTCTGACCCTTTTCTTTCTTTGCTTTAATCACAGATTCATTGGAGGGTGGTGTGGCTGGAATTTCAGTTAGTTGATGGCATTTCTTCCTTTTTTAATTGGACTGCAGGGGCTGAAAATCATTAGGGGATGTTTGTATTGTGTTTGGATGAAAGGGTTTTCCTTAATATGTGCGCCTTGGTCACAGCACACATTCTTCAAATCCCTTAATAGTGCATAGTTGACATACCTCACCCACACTGGCGGCCTGAATGAGCGAGCAGGGGGATGAGTGGACATACATAAAAAACAATAAAAAGAAATGCTAAAAATACTACCCTCATATACAAAATTTGGGCTGTGTTTCATTTGTAGTGACTACTTAAAAACAGAGTCCAGTCAAAGGGTTATTTCTTTTTCACTTATAAAACAAAAGTGATTTCACAAAGAATCCTAAGTTGTAAAACATGTTAGAAATAATCTAGTCTAGTGATTTTGAAATCATGCTTCCTAGAACTGTAAAGCAAGGTAACTCCACCTTGGCTAAACATTTGAATCACTTTGGAAGCTTCTTAAAAAAAAAAAAAAATGTGAGAGCCTCACTCCCAAAGAATCCAATTTGGCTCATACATGTGGTCCCTGGGCATATGTTTTAAAAGTTTTCCAGATGATTTTGATGTACGGCCAAGGTTATGAACCTCCATTCTAGGGATTTGGCAGTCCAAACATTTGGGCTTGTGGTCCATAAATGCAAGTATACTCCCTGGGGTCAATAAAATAGAATGTATTAAACGGGGAAAATTAGGATGTGCTTGTGCCCCACAGAGTTCCTATTCATTTTAAAGAAAACATTAGGCTTTGGAAAGTTCAATTAAATAGCATTCTATCATGTATTCCTTACACAGGACATTTTGCAGATATACAAAGTACACACAGAAGATTAAGACCCATTCTTTCTCCTAAAGATTTTACAGCCTTGCAATCTGGAAAGATTCCTTCCAAGGAAGGAATGAGCAAAACAAGGATAGATATAACTTTAATAAACAAGTGTGTTGTGGATGGCACAAGTGTGAAGACTGAATCACAGACCAAAGCATTTTAGCTTTCAGCATTTTTTCTAATTTCTCATCACTTCTTTCCCCAGCATAGAACAGACCAAACTGAGCACTTTTGACATCAAAACTCTTAGAACAGCATGATTATAAGAAGAAAAAGCAAAGCTCATACCTATCTCTTCTTACCTTCATTTGGTACAAGGGACAATATTTCCTAGAGCCTGTGACTCGCTAGGTAGGAGGTTCCTTTGATAGATGGAAAAAAAGTAAAAATCATGGGTGTCAAGTGTGTTCCTTTTTTTTTTTTTTTTTTCAGGACTACTTCTAGATGTCTGGCCACTGGTTTCTTTGCCAAGGGGAAGGCAGAGAAAACCACCTGCTTGACTTGATTTGCTTTTGTGCCACTTGAGGTCAAAGATTATTAATAGCCCCATGTTATCATCCATTGATTCATTCAGCAGACATCTTTTGAGATCTGCTAATAGTCCAGGTTCTGTGCTCATGGATGGTGATATAAACAATGGGGACATGCTCAGAGCTTAATGGAATATGAATATACACAGTAAAAATATAGGGAGATACCAAATAAGAAAAAAAAATGGAAGAACAGAGGGAGAGCAAATTCATTTTACTTAGTGGAGTGTAATAAGCTTTGTTTTTAAAAAGATATTTAGTTATTTATTTGGCAGAGAGAGAGAGAGATCACAAGTAGGCAGAGAGGCAGGCAGAGAGAGAAGGGGAGGCAGGTTCCCCACTGAGCAGAGAGCCCAATGTGATCCAGGACCCTGAGATCATGACTTGAGCTGAAGACAGAGGCTTTAACCCACTGAGCCACCCAGGCGCCCCTGTAATAAGCTTTGTAAAGCAAGTAGGATTTCTCATAAAATGGGCAATTGACAATCAATTCATTTCCTCTTCCTCTCTTCCTATCTCCATCCCTCCTTTCCTTTACTTCCTCAGGTACTTCAGGAATTTCCATAGAGTTTAAAGCACCATGATGAGAAGGAACATTTTCTAAATATGCACACCCTGTAGCAATTGTTAAGTGACATAATTGAAGTGTAAGATAAGTAAAGATGTATAAGACAAAGACAAAATGTTCAAAGGCGACTGAAAAATCGTAGGCTTAATATTTTTGTTCCATTCACTGCTTTGAAAACTGCCCCTGAATGTGTGCAGAAGCATCCACAGCTACATGCGGGAGGCCTTGCCATATCTGGGAAGCAAGGTGAGATCTTGTGACCGATCCCCGTCCAGGATGTCAGGACCATTTTTGCACTGGTCACTTATAATCCCCAGCCTGTGAAGAGGTAGACTCACTGTTATTCAGAAATCAACCTGTGCTATTTCGCTTCTGAATTTCTGAAAATCATTTTCTGAAACGCTATTTGAACGATCCTTTGAAAATAAAGGGACTTCGTATGGCTTTCTTGCTAAAAATGGGAAAACTGAACTTGATTGGTGGACGCAGGCAGAAGTCTTACAAGCTTTGAGAAACTGCTGTGCAGAGCGTTTTTTTTTTTTTTAATATTTTATTTATTTGACAGAGAGAGATCACAAGTAGGCAGAGAGGCATTCCCGCTGAGCAGAGAGCCCGATGCGGGGCTCGATCCCAGGACCCTGAGATTATGACCTGAGCCCAAGGCAGAGGCTTAACCCACTGAGCCACCCAGGCGCCCCCAGAGCGTTTTATACCCTCGCTTCCCGCCTTCCTAAGCCTTGACTCTTGAAGTACATTCTTTCATTAAGGAGATTCAGCACCCTCTTCAGTAGCTGATTGTGAGTCATTAACATCCTACAGCAGGTCTTGTCTTGAAAGGTAAGAGTCAGCCTCACGCAATAAAATTTTAAACAAATGCTGCTTTACTTTTCTATCAATCTCTCGCTCTCTCTCTTTTTTTCTCCTCCTCATTCTCTTAAACAAAACAATACAAACATTGGTTGGCTGTGGAACCAATAATCACATTGTAGTTTAAAATTTAACTTTGTTTCCAGGTGATAGCCCATGACATTGACATCCTGTAGATAGCGAACCCAAGCTTTTCCTCTTAAAGAATCTTGTTATCCCTCCCAAGAAATATCTGTGATTCATTTCTACCATGTGCCCCATTCTCCTGCTATTCAGCAAAATGGAGCCTGCTTCATCAGTTTCTGGTCTCTGTAGATTTCCCCTTTATTGAGTGATTAATTACTAGCTTTCTGTGACTTCTTAATCTTTTTCTGTATTTTAAAATATTCCTTCATTTTGAAATTCTCTAGTGTAAGATACAAACTCTAAATGGAATATAAGTAACTGCAATTACTTTCCTTTTTATTCAGCTTTGCCTTTACTACCAAAGACATCATTTGGAAAATGTATTAAAGAATCATAAAAGTTTAAAACTTAAAAATAAACACTAGGCAGCTAGTTTTGTCAATGAAAACATTAACATTCAAAGACTAAAGTGACAAAAATTGTGCTTACTCCTTACATTACTAACAGAGTGCCCATTTATATTAGAGATAGTTGTATTTTTAAAAGGTGCCACAAATATATAAAGATTGGTTGTCTCTGAATACTTAACACGATATTTTTAAGACAACAACACCAAAACACACTTTTATTGTCAGGGAATACTGAAACCCATGCTTAATGTATGAGTTAATGGAACTTCTTGACAAATCACCTGTTAAATTTTAGCTGACAGCTTGTCATATATTAATTATAAATAATTGTAATATACGGCTATCATAATGCATGCAACAAAAAAAAAGGAAG
The DNA here is from genome assembly GCA_003697995.1 of Taxidea taxus jeffersonii. Taxonomy (NCBI): domain Eukaryota; kingdom Metazoa; phylum Chordata; class Mammalia; order Carnivora; family Mustelidae; genus Taxidea; species Taxidea taxus. The sequence continues at coordinate 81,578 of RCUC01140710.1, read as the reverse complement.
AAAGGTAATTAGAGTATATCCTTTGTTTCCCCCTTCATTTCTTGCTCACAAGAAAAAAAAATGACCCAATGTTTCACTTGGGTTGGGATAGTGCCAATGGTTAATGGAATGCCCCACTCTACTAAAGAATTTAATGGGAATATCCATTTGTCATAGTCGCATGCTGTAATCTCCAGCAGCAGAGCCAATGGAAAATAGCATCGTACCATAACGTCCTCTACACACTGCAGGTGAGGGTAAAATGCAACAGCGGAACTGAAGACTCAGGGCCTGGCTTTTCTAGGCCTTTCTTTAGAGAAAGATATGGATTTCTTTTCTTTAAGAGAACAGGGCTGCCTGACAGCAAGGAGAAATTCTGCCCTGGAGAAAAAGAAAGTGCCTTTCTTTCATATGGAGAAAAATGTGAATGTTTGCATAGCATGTCTCAAAATCTCTAACCACCTCTTCATCTACTGGAAACCCCCTTGTTTGTAAAGAGACTTTGATTGGTGGAATCAGAAAGACCCAGATTAGACTCTCATGTCAATCACCAACTAGTTTCTGCGTAGAAGCTTCCAAATCTGAAGAATAGGACTAACAGCATCTAAACGTGCTGTTTCTGGTAGAATGCACAAGACCATGTGGATCGAAAAGTCAGCACGGCATCTGAGGTGCTGTCTTCCTCTCTTCTCCACAATTTAGATGTAATTCTGGTGTATTTGGATTACTTTATATATGTAGATCCTGTGTTCCCAAATGAATCAAACTAGTATATAGTGAGTGTATTTAATATCCATTTGTTTTATCTCTTTCATGTGCCAGTTCTGTGTCTGGAATAAGAAGTAAGTCACAGAAAACTTTTACATGAATTAAATTTGAAGAACTCTAGCAAACATTTTAACCCTTCTAAAGATGAATAGTTATTTAAGATCAAAACCATTAATTATTTTTATTTTTTTTAAGATTTTATTTATTTGAGAGAGAGAACATGTGAGAGAGAGAGAGAGCAAGACCATGAGTTGGAGGGAGGGGCAGAAGAAGCAGATTCCCTACAAAGCAGGGAGCCTGACGTGGGACTAGATCCCAGGACCCTGGGATCATGTCCTGAGCCAAAAGATAAACACTTCACTGACAGCCTCCTACGCGCCCAACCATTAATTGTTATTCCCTTTGTGCATTTAGATGCAAATTAACAAAGTATATTGGACATCACTATTAATATATAGGAAGACATCTCAGATATTCATTTTGCTACCTTTTTTTTTTTTTAAGATTTTATTTATTTATTTGACAGAGATCACAAGTAGGCAGAGAGGTAGAGAGGAGGAAGCAGGCTGTCCGCAGAGCAGAAAGCCTCATATGGGGCTCGATCCCACGACCCTGGGATCATGACCCGAGCCGAAGGCAGTGGCTTTAACCCACTGAGCCATCCAGGCACCCCCATTTCGCTACCTTATGAAACTATCTTCAGAACATGTCATTTGAACCTATGTCATGTTTCTCCATTATAACTGAATTGAAAAAAAAAAACTGGCTCTTACAAAGAAAATATTATAAGCAACAAGGATTTGATTCCTGGTTAATAATGTATAATCAGAATAGAAGTAAAAACACACAGTTTGAAGTCAAGCTGATATAGGTTTAAAATTCTAGCTTGGCCACTTGGCTACTTACGTCAGCAGGGCCAAATTATCCTCTCAGATCCTGTTTTCTCACTTGTACAATGGGCCTAATTAAGCTTAACTACCAAGGCAGTTGTTAAGACTAGAGGCAAGGCAACAGCCGTGAAACTTTTAATCTCTAGCCACATGATGGAAACGTAACTTTTACAGAGCAATATTTAGTATTTATAACACTCTTCTTTCTTTTCTTTCCTGCTTTCATTTCTTTTGTTTAAAAAAACTGTTCATGACCCACTAGGTTTGTGACCCACGAAAGGTCATGATGCACCTTTTGAAAACAGTGGGACAGCATGTTTAGTATATAATACAAGAGTAACAAATGATTACTATCATTGTCGTTATGATTATTTTTTAGTCTTTTTAGGATGTTTCATTATAGATGAGAATAAAATCTTTCAAGTACTTCTAGGAACTAACTCCTTTGGATGGGGTCCAAAATAGACTCATACTCATTGTATGCTGAATTATGCACTAGAGGGGGTTGTGTTATTGCAAAGTTCCTGTGTGCTATTCATAACAGAACGTTAAAGCAGAAAGGAACTAAGAACATATCTAGTCCCATTTCTTCATTTTCCTTCATTTAAGTATAGTTTTAAGATATTCTATATTTATTACTCATTGATAAGTGGGAAAAACTGATCTAGAACTGGCAGGTAACTAGGAAGTGTTAGGGGCAGGGTGACATTGGGTCATGATACCTGGGTTTTGTGTCTACTTTTGCCACCAAATAGTTGGGTCACCTTAAACTCTCAGGGACTTCAGTTTCATTACCTGTAAAATTAGGTGATTTCAACAGACGATTAGCCCATCTTGATGTTCTTTGACTTCAAATCTCCAAACAGTAAACACAGAGGTTATATGAGATGCCACAGACTGTTGTTTTGCTACAAATCTGCTGTGAATGTATTAAGGTTTGTATATGGGGCAGCTGCCTTAGCCCACTGCTGCTCAGATGTGCAGAGTCTGGCTCCTGTTTACTCAATCCCCTAGATCCTAATGCTGGATCTTGCACAATAATAGCTCAGAATCCATTGTTGTCTTCTCCTACTCTGTTACTTCTTTCAAGATGTTGTTTATTGTTGGACAGGAGCATCTAGGACCTCCTTATGTCAGGAAAGTAGGGTCCTTGGGCTAATCTCACTTACTAACACTGTTCTCTGTCTCCTTTCTGGATCCCTTTGCTACTTGTTTGTTGCTCATGTTGGTAATGATCATTGCTAACATTTTCTAAGCAGTCTAACTGGCTACCGGTGGGGTGGGTTATTTCCTTAACTACACTCCCAGATAGCAGTCAGAATTCCCAGCCGGAATCTTTTAAAATCAGGTCAAATTTGGTCCCTTTGCTACTTAAAAGTAGCAGAGGGATGTGTATCTCTCCACCAAATGCAACATAAAATGATTTTTAGGGTTTTAAAAACTTTCTTTTTTTTTCTTCTGACATTGAGCTTTGCAGGAGAATGGGGTTCATCAGTTTATGGAGGAGGATGTAGTGATGAGAAAGCCAAATCAGTTTACACCTTGAGTGAGAATCACTGGTGTGTAGCTCAGATTTTTTTTTTTTTATCCATCCTTAAGGCACAGGGCAAGGGCCCATCATAACTTGTTTAACCTTTCAGTTACTCACATCATCAGAAAGACTGGAGGGTAAACCTGGCTCTGGGGGTGGCTTGCACAGAAATTTCTTCTTTTTACTATAAGGCTAACTATTAAAAAAAAAAAAAAAGCACAGAGAAGAGTCATGCCAGAATAATCCCTCGCCCTTCAAATTGCTGGAAAACTAAACTTAATTTAGCAAGACTCCTTGCAAAAATAGGTGGCTTCTTTTTAAAGTACAAAAGGGGCAGATGATTATTGACCAACCCTTCAGTGTGTTTCAGGAGTACAGCATGCAGATGGTGGGAACAAATGCCAGCTTGAGATAATAGTCAGGATGCTGGATCATTAGTCTGAACCTAAGAGGTCTGCTTACCTTTGCCCTTTCAAAAAAAGTCTCCAGCCTGCAGGGATAAGTAGAATGTGTACGTGCTGGCCTGAGTGCAGAATGAGCAAGAGGGGTGGCTGGAGGCCCTGCTTTTACTTTATTTAACCTTTCTGACCAGGTTTCTAATAAAATTGTGGTAGGCCAATTGCCAATGGTGGCTCCCAGCTGCTGACTTTCTCCACACGCTGGAGATCCTGTGAGGAGGAGTGAAGAAGGTTAAAATGTGACTGTTAGCTAACAATCCATCCAGTGTGTTCTGTGGATGAAGGGTTCACAGCTGAAGCTTGTGCAGCGGAACAACTGAGTGCATGTCTAGGGAGAGGGTTTTATGGTGTTCTTCAGAGAAGTGGGGAGCAGTGAATTTCCAACATCCTAAAAACAAGTAGAATGGAAGCAAGACAAGAATTATCCCTCTAAGGTTGATTAGAGACTTCCCTTTCTTCCTCTCTGACTCCAAAGTAGATCCTACAAGCATCCCTGAATAAGACTGCCAAGGTGAACTGGGGCGGACACAAACTGTCTCATCAACGCGCGCTCCTTATATATTATTATAACTCCTTTGAATGGGGGCGCAATCAGCAATTTTTCCCCCAGTGTGCCGGGATGCAGAGCAGGAAGCACCCGTGTGTGCATCTCTTAGGAGATGAGTGAATTTGTTAGAGGGGGTCTTTTCTGGCCTGGTGGATGGATGCTGGGGAGTGACGTCACCCCGCCCTCTCCTCTGCGTGTGTGTGTGGGGAGGGGGTGGTGCGCCTCCTTCACCCACCTCTCCTGTCTGCCCCTCCTTCGTCCAGCTCTCCGTCCCTTTCAGTGGGTCAGTGGTCCAGATTCAGGGATTCGCCAGCGGGCGCAGCGGGCCTGGCTCTCCCTGCGCCCGGGCGCACCCACACTCACTCTCGCGCTGGCAACGCGCACACACAGTCTCCCAGCGCTGGGGCACCGCGATTCCGTGGGATCCCCAGCACGGTTACGAGGATTTTAGAAATCATTCAGACAAGGAAACAAAGAAAGAAGCTTTCCAGTCACTTTCCTGAGCTTTTTCATTTAAATTCCCCAACAAATCATCTCGCCTCTATCCATAACCACCAGGTTCACGCCAGGTCCAAGGACTGGACTGGACTGGCCATCCCACCTCCTGGCTCTTGACTCCGCTCGGGCCGGTCTCCAGGCTTCGCTTCGCCCCATCTCCCCTCGTTCCCCTTTTTCTCCCCCGGCTTCAGTTTCTGGTTACCTCTCGAGTGCTCTTCACTTTTGGGGGGAAGAAGAGAAGAAGGGGAGGGAGGTGCTGAGGGGGGCAGCCGCGTTGCTATTTGTGGCCAAAGAATCCTCTTTAAAAGAAGCAGCAGCAGGAAGGAGAAAACGAGAGAAGCGGAGGGAGGAGAGGAGACCCGGCCCCGGACCCCTTAATCGCGAGCAGCGGAGCATCGAGGAGCGGGAGGAGGAGGAGGAAGAGCAGCAGGAGGAGGGAAAGCAGACACAGCGGCGGCGAGAGCAGCCTGCGAAGGGAGCGCAGGGCGAGCAGGAGCGAGAGCAGGAGAAACCGCCGCGGAAGCCTCCGGCTCAGAAGGGCCAGGAGGACGGCCCGAGAGGAGGAGGAGGAGGAGGAGGCGGTGGAGGAGGAGGAGAAGGGGGTAGGGGTGGAGGGAGGGCGGGGGGACGCGCTCCTCTGGATGCTGGATTTTGGGTTTTTGGACTCAATCGCTGACTCTCCTCCACTTCCTCGCTCTGGACTGGGCTGGCCATTCGAGGGCCGGGCGGCGGCAGCGACTGGGGGGACTCCCGCGGCGGCGGCCGCAGCTCCGTGGGATTAAATTGGCCGCCCAGAGGCGGCTGCTTAGGCAGGCGCGGGCTGCGCGGCCGTGGCGGGGCGCGAAGGCGCTGGGGAAAAGTGCTGGTGGCGGCGCGGGAGGCGGTGGCGGCGGTTGCCCGGAGCCAACATGACCAGGTAAGTCCCCGAGTGACTCGGTCCGCCCCCCTTTGCCCTCACCTCCCTGTGCCCGGGGCTTGCCCTGAGCCCGGCTCAGGCAGCCGGCGCCTCCGGGGCCGGAGCTTCCCACTCCCGCGTCCGCGAGCCCAGCGCCCGGCACCGGAGCGCACACAGTTTGCTCTTCTGAACCTCCTTGGGCAGAGGTCCTCCTCCTCCCCTGCACGGTTCGCTTGTCGTTTAAAACCCCAGACCAAAGGAGAGTAGCAATTCTAGAGAATGAGGGTGTTTGTGTATGTTTATTTGTGCGACCCCCGCTCTCTCCTCCTAGGGTGGGTAGAGTATTGGGGAAATGGTGGAGCTCTGGGGCGGTCGGACCCTACCCAGGGATTCTGCCTCTGCATGTATCTATATCTATCTATCTATGTATCTATCATCTTTTTCTTCTTCTTCTTTTTCTTCTTCTTTTTTTTTTTTTTTTTTAAGAGGCTGTGATTACTGTTTTAAGGAGGGCTGGCTATGGTGAGGGGGCGAATTCTTTTTCTTTCTTTCCTCTGAACTAGTGGGGGGAAGGAGAAATAGCAGGAATCAAAGTCTACACGGCTGCCATAGAGGAGGGGGATTGTTTTGGAGACCTTTCCATGGCAAAACCAAAGATCCTTAGTTCTGCTACGGGAATCTGCTGTTCTTACTCATACCGTAGGGAAGGGAACGGAGAATTTATAATGAAAAATCCAAGTTGTAGAAAACAATTTTAAAAGAAAGCCACAGCAAACTAAAGGTTCTTGGCTTCTCTATCGATTTACTGTAGCTTTTATGTAGGCATGTAGAAAACTTGGATGTTTATCTATTAGGTTGATTTTCATTTACAAACATTAACAAATGAAGTCAGTTTTCTTATGCTTAAAAAAAAAATCTTGAACACTAAAGTGTAAGCTGAGCTTTCATTAATTGGGCGTTCTAGGATTCTGAATAGTAGTTAATTCTCCAAAACCCGGAGTATCACATCTACTTGTATTGTTTCCAGCTCACCTCCCAGTACACAACTTGCCAAATGTCTCTGTTTTCTAAAATTCTTAGAGTGATCCCTCAAGACCAAGCTACAGTTTGTGACTTAAGCACCCAAGAAGATTCCTGATGGATCACTCTTCCTGTATTTTCTCTTAAAGTCCCCCCCCCCATTTTAGATGCCTATAGACACAGTGGTAGTGACTTAACACTTCGCACACTCATTTTGAGCCTCAGAGACTAGTAACTGCTTGTGACTTGAGAGAGATTTGCTCTTGGACGTCCAGAGCTACAGACATGGACCATTCCCTTTGATGTGTTCTTTCTAACCATCCTGTAATAACACACATATGGGGAGTTAGTCCACCCGTTCATACTTTTGACTCTTTTGGCTATTCTGTCTGTTTGAAAGTGTACACACCCACTACTCAACTTGAGTAAAACCAAGGTGATATACCAGGACTTGAAATATCCTGATTTTAAGGAATATTTAGATGATACCGATCTAAAGATTGTGTTATGTTGGTAACATGATGATATCCAGAACAATGCTTAGTAGATATTATACTTATTTTGAAAGCATATTCTGTTATATGCTGCAGATAGATATTATTTTATTGATTTAGCAAAGAGAATACATTTTCAATGTTAGATGTCCGAATTCTTGAAATAGACATCCTAAATGGACATGGAAGGAAAATTTCTCCACCTCCCACCTCCCACAATTATGTACTGTACTTTGCTTTTCAATGGAGCTAGCAATTCTGTGACAGATTTTTAAAATTCACCCTCATGCTATCAGCTATTATTGTACTTTCAAAGTGTGAAATTGACAAGCTGGTCAGTTTCATGAATTCAGCTGTCAGATTGTGTCCAGTTAAAAATTGCTAAAAGCTGTAAATGTGCCTGCCTGGAATTTTCTTTTATAAAGGAAAGACAGCAAGAGGATGAGGATTAAGGGGTATTATTAGTTGTACATCTTTTAAAATTGGGGCACTCCAATGTGAGTTTTTATCACTGGCTGTTGTTGGGAAATACATGTCGATTTCTACTATTTTAAAAGTGGCCTTCAGTTTGTATCAATAGTTCATTTAAAATAGTGAGCACTTTACTTAGAAATTATCTGTTCTTAAACCCTTCATTATAATAAGTATAATAAGGATGAAATTCAAAGAGGAAAATTTTCTCTCAAACATATTTTAATATATTCGAGTAATATATCACTTTTTTGTAATGACATGTAAAGAGGTGGATGTTAAATATTTTATTGGGGAGGTTATGTAACCCAATTTCTTCTTGGACCAGTGCAGTGATAGTTACTAAAGTAATAAAATGTGAGGATCTTCTTTAATATATATGTATTTTGGTAGATAACTATGAAAGTAAAATCAATTAAAGTATTAAATACAGTGACTTGATTTGCCTTGTAAGAATGACATTCATGTAAAGCCAGAATATCTCCAAGTGGAGAACTGAGAATCGGAATCCCCTCATCTGCTGCTGTTCTCTGAGCCACTAGGGGCCTGTATTACTGTTCTTATATCCAGGAGATACCCTCGTATGGCAGATGTAAACCCTTCCTAGACAGACATTAAAAAAAAAAAAAAAAAAAGTATGTAGTCCCCTAAGTTTTTGTTTTGTTTTTAACCTATTAACTCATGCTCTAGTATTAGTCATGGACATTGATTGAAGAGTTTTCGAGAACATTATTTATAGAGCTTCTCTGAAACTGTGATGGTGCAAGGTGATTTTTTTTTCACATAAAATGTGAAACAAAAGAAGTATTTGTGTAAATTCATATGTGATCCCAGGTTCTCAGTGTATGCCAAGGATAAACAAGGAGGAACATTAATAACTTTTTTTTTATTGGACTGATAAGAATGTTATTTGCATAATGTAGAGTTAAAAGATAAATGAAGCAGAATTACTTTAAGGAAAGTGTAGTCATAGATTGATGGTGTGATTAAACTTGCTTTGTAAGTGCTGTGGAAGTTAGTATGGAAGGATAATCTGAGGCTCTGAGTCCAGTTTAGTCAGCACTTGAGGGACCTGGACTGAAGATGCACTACACATTTTTAAGTGTCAGTTTCACAAATTTGAAATCGACCAGCCATGGCAATCTTGATGGACATTAGGCAATAAGGTCAAGTATACTTATACTGTTCTTTTGTTGATTTTCAGTTTTTCAAACTGACAAGGGTGACTGTTGGTAAAAGAGCACACTACTGGCATTTACATATTGGATTTCCTTCAGATCCAGCTTGATTTATCAAGCCATTAAACAATTCTATTTTTTAAAAAAGATGCTATGGATAAATGAGAATTCATTAACACAATCCCATATGATAAGTGCCATTTCAGGAAAGATGGATTTCTCAAGGTGATTTTGCTTTAAAACGACCCTTCTTCAGTTTCAGCGGTGTATTTGTGGGTAGTCTGAGAGGTAAAGTATGTGTGTGCTCTAACTTGTGATCCTGAGAGCTCAAACTTTTGCACTCACATCTTTACATCTGTGCACTTAACCTTTGCTCAAGGGTACCCTTTTAGTTGCCCCAAAGTTCCTGGTTATCTCACAAATGAACTTTACCTTTGACATAGAGTGCTCAGCTGCGTGGCCACAGAGTATACCTTTAGGATTGGTATTACAAGATATATGAAGTGCTAAATATACAGCTTTAAGTATTCAGTTTTCCGGAGTACTCACAGAATGTATTATATTTTCCCCTATTTCCTTAAAGGGACAGTATTTTTTGGCTGAAAAGTTTAGTGTGAGAAAATAAGTTCTATTTTAAACCAGGTCTACTCTGGGTGTCTTACTGCTTTATGGAGTTATTTACCTTTACTTTGTACTGTTTGGTTTCTTTGAAAAATTCATTTTGGAAAGCTACTTACTTGTGATGGCACAAAGGCAACGTGCAGCCTGAAGCAAAGTCAATGTTTAAAAACATTTCTTTTTATATTACTAATGATTTGCCAAGAAAGAGCAAAGAGAGGAGTTATTCTCTCTGTGCCCTACAGGATTGAGGATTCCCGTATAACACATCATCTAAGATATCTGGTAACGTGTAAGAAGACTGCTTAGATGGGATTTTTCAGTGAATTTTATTCCAACAAGCATCACTTGTTTAAGCTTCTGTAATTTCGTAGCACAGTGGCGTTTCCAGCAAAGGATCCATTTGTTTGGGGCTATGTTTTCTATATGGATAATCTCATTTTCTTATAATTAGTACTTGATAACACTTTTAAAATTTGATGCTTGGCTTGCATTTGTTTTGACAATTGAAGTATCCAACTTCCTCACCCATTTTTCAAATAAAAATGTGTTTCAGCTCTTTCACGGTTAAGTCCTTAAAAAAATAGCTGAGAGAATATATGGCTTGTGTTTCCCGATTGTTCATTATATGAAATTATAGCCTTAGACATAAAAGTTCAGCATTTTCTTTGCGTCATAAGTCTTGGGGAGGTCAAAGAGCAAATACTTATATGTTACAGCAGTCTCTGACCTAATGCAACCTAAATAATAAAGTCATGACAGTGACACTAGACTGAAGCATTAATGAAATAGAATTGTTACAAGTATTTCAGGAAATCACATAAATTGCCCACTTAGCTTTCATGTAATCAACAGTCAGTTTGCATTTTCTTCTTTTAACATTTAATCATCAAATATTTTAAGGCTTAGACATTAATTTAAGTATTATAACCACATATACTGCCATATTCTCAAAACAATGTGTTGGGGGGAAAATGACTAAAATCATGCCAGTAATGTCCTGCTTTCTCCCTTTCCAGATAATCCATTCAGTATCTTTCTGTTCATTATTTTCTATTTGGTGCTGATACATATAATTGGATCATGTCAATACTTGTCAGTTTGTCTATTGCTTTTTAAAAATTACAGAAAAAATAGAGCAAAACTGAACTTTTCAACATTTACTTTTCAACATTTACTGTTCTTCAAATCAAATTCCTATGTGTCATAGTTGAGTAAATTAAATAAAAGAATTGACAATTTGGGAAGCTAAGACAACTGATTTTGTCTATAAGCCAGCAGATTAGGTGTACCAGTAGATAAGTAATGTTGAGACAACTTAGATGATCCTTATTCCCCACCTACAGTAAGCAAGCCTTGCTTTCCTTTGCAAATGACTGTTCTTAGCTGCCAGGATTTTCTTTGGCTCCTTCAGCATCTGTAACAAAATACAAAAGCAAAAGCAGCCATCTGAAGCTGGGCTTTCTCCAAATTCTTTGGATTTTCACTGACCAGAAACCCTGTTTAACTTTGACATTCAGATAACAATGTCAGGAGCATTGTGACCTTCACCACATTGCTATTTACTGGATTTAAGCTCTGTAACTCTTGTCAGTTTCATGAAATTGATTGAATTTATAAATTCTTAATTGTCTTTTTTTAACAGCCTTTGGGCTATATTCCTTAATGCAGCAGTGGCTAACTAAATTGAGATTGTGAATTACATTGAGAGAACAGCACTTCTCGGTATTGTTTTGGGATTAGGAGATATTGTACTTTCAGATATATAAAATGATCATCTGTAATCATTGGGTCAAAAGTGATAAGAGCCTTCTCTTGTCAGCTTCAGTAAATCAACTTCTCTTATTAACAAAAATTTTTGTGTTCTGATCTTGTAAATAATTATTTCTTATTTCATTTTATTTAATACTATTAGTATATAATGTATATAAAGGGAATGCTAATGACTGTAAAATCTCACTTCCTTCCTTCCATCCTTTCTCCCTCCCTCCCCCCTTTTTTTCTTCTCTTCTCCTTTTCCTCCTTCTCCTTCTTTTGCTGCAGTGAAAAGAACATACATTTGATGTAAGCAGAACTGAATTTATACATTAGTTTTGTCACTTATATGTGGAATCTTGGGGGAAGTTATATAACATTTCAGTGTCTCGGTTTCATCATCTGTAAGGTGAAGAAAATAACCATAGATATAAAGAAGACCCAGTTAGATAATAAGAATTTATCTTATTTTTCATTAATAAAAATCCTAGATATAAGAGTTATGTAAGGAACATGTTATATTCATTAATGCTAGTTCCTCTGATAGAATTCTGCTGTCTTTAGTTATCTGTTATAAATTATTGCTCCCTGACTTAAAAATTAGGACTTGTTGGTTGTGGATGTTTGTGTAGGTTTGTTCAATTGGCACTGTTGTGTACCTGCTATCATTACCACACATGCTAGAACTGCAGCTTCTTTCCAGCATGTTGATTGAAGTCTCTATACATCAGAACATCATGGGACACCATCTCAGAAAGCTTTTAAAGCAAAAGCTAGAAACGATTTTACCTTAAATATACAAAGAGAGCATTTTGTTTTAAAGTAAAAAAAAAAAGTATTAATAGATTCTTGCTGATATTTGATGTGGAGCTGTGTTCTAGGGGAAGAAGTGTTTAGAAAAGCACTTAATTAAAATAGTGAACCAAAATAATTGCCTTTTTTTTTTTCTTTAATGGTAGTGGATCTTAGAAAGCTCCTTAGCTCTTTGTCCAGCGCAGCTGTCCTTCCCTGGAAGATCAGGTTTCAAGAGCAATGATGGATGGTGGGTGCCTGTAGCCAGTTGTGGGGTTTGTTCTGAGGTCAAATGTATTGATGGAGGATAGGAATTTACTGCCTTCTGTCTCTCCCTAAGATCTGCCAGTACAATTTCACAGAGAAAAATTAGACTAGACGCATCAAATGCTGATCCAGTGTTCCTATTATAGGTCAAAAAGACTTTGTTTTCAATGTTTAAAATATTTTTTTTCTTCCGTTCCCCCTTCCTCATGTTCTATCCCAACTGAAAGGACTTTTTGAGCATGTGCAGTGATGGTTTACTGTGCAAGTAGACCCTGGCATCTCTGTAAAAACAAAGCAAGCTACTTGCAATAATAACTTAATTGAAATATTATTGAGGAAATTTAAGAAAGAAACAAAATATGTCTACCCATTTTCATGGTTCTGTTTGAAACAACTCAGTGTGTTTTTCAGGTACATGGTTTTGTATTTTATTTTAAAGGGATCTATCAAGATTATTTGGCTTGTTGGGAATAATAGTAGTCTATTGGAAATGATGTAAATATTGTAAATCCACTTAATGACCAAGGAATGATTCTCACTTTTTTCCTGGGTGGGAAGGGAAGCAATTGTAGTATTTTTAGAGGAATAAATTTTGGGAAACATCTTCCACTGGAAACATCCCATGGATGGTAGCTGTTCTCTTTGAACTCTTTCTTTGGCACTTTTTTCATCAACATTGTTTACTCTTATTCTGATGTTTTGGCCTCTGCATCTCCATCTTCATTCAAACTCTTTCATTGTCACTTTTTCTGTGGCCCTCTTCAGGTCTCCATTTATCCTGTCTTCTGTGATATTCCTATACACCTCTCACAGAAGCAATAACTTCTGGTAGATGACCTTCAAAATAAATTTCCTACATTCTTAATGAACTTCCAGACCTGATTTTTTTTAAAGATTTTATTTACTTATTTGACAGACAGATCACAAGTAGGCAGAGAGGCAGGCAGAGAGAGAGAGAGAGGAAGGGAAGCAGGCTCCCCACAGCAGAGAGAGCAGAAAGCCTGATGCGGGGCTCAATCCCAGGATGCTGGGATCATGACCTGAGCCGAAGGCAGAGGCTTTAACCCACTGAGCCACCCAGGTGCCCCCTGATTTTTTTTTTTTAATGTGCTTGTTAGATGGTTGAGAAATAGAAGACTGTCCCATATCTCACACTCTATATTTTGTAAACCTAAAACACTATCTAACATCCATACTCAGATCAACTTTTTTTTTTTTCTTGGTACCTCATCATCTGATTTAGCTCTGCACTAGAAACCTGGGTGTCACCTTTATCTCCTCCCTTCCTTTCATTCTTGTCCCCACTCAATTTTGCAGGTTTGATTCCTGTAATCTCTTTTAACCGTATCGCTCCTTTTCCACTGTGCCCATTTGCCATATTGTTGACACACTCAACACACCATTCATAGCTGCATACACAATCTCTGTGTTCTCACACTTCTCTCAATTCTTCATGAAAACTTTCATTTTTCTGAAATGCCAACCTTCTCAAGTCTGCATACCCAGGTACCGAATCCTCAATACAGCAGTCCAAACACTTTGCAATCAAACTTCTCCCTCACAGAACTCCAGGTACTCACCCTCCAGCAGCATCCAGAGTCCCTGCCATCAGGGAGAAGACTGCTCCCAGCACATCCGGTTCTGACAGTACAATCTCTGGAATCCCCTTTCTCTACCAGCTGTCCTAACTTGCATCCCTTGAAGTTCTTCTAATTATTCTCTCACTTTCTAATTCTCAGCTCAAGTACTGTGCCCTTTTCTTTGAATTTAGTTGGAGTTGAATTTAATTGAAATCATAAATGTGAAGAATACTTGTTAATTTGAAACCTCTTATGATGCTTGGGACACATATAGGTAAAAACCAAATTTCTGTTGATTTTTAGTAGCAGCGGTCAATGTGTCAATTCATATGAGTACCTACTATGTGCCAGGCATTCGGCATGGCACCTTTTTTTCAGTACCACATTTAATCTCTAAAGTAACTGTGGGTAAGTTTGATGCTTCTGTCATCACCCGTTTATTTAGGAGGAAACTGATTCATTGAAAGTTTAAGTGACTTGCCCAAGGTTACACAGCTAGAAATAGTGAAGAAGGAACTTAAAGCCACGGTTTTAAGTCAAGCAATATTATAGTCCCAACTCTTATCCACTCCAGTCTTAACCCTCAGTATATGCTCATGTCTGACAGGATTTTTTAAAATTTATTTCACATACACCAGGCAAATAAAACCAATATGGTGCTTTCTTGATCCAAACTCAGGAAGAATCTTAGGTGTTAATGTAGGTTGTCCCTCCCTCATTTCCAGTGAATTTCTTCTGCTCCTTTCTCTGACCAGGCGCATTGATTTTTTTTTTTCCCCCTATACTTAGATTTGGGCTAGATGGTCTTTTTGTGGCAGTCACCTTCCAAGTCCAAAATTATGCGCTTTTTAGGCCAGTGACACAACAGCCTGAGCTCTGGAGCAGAAGAGGTTAAACAACATATTTTTACCAAAAATAGTTTTTAAAAATCACAGAAGCTGGCATTTTCATAACTGCCCAACAGGTAAGGAATCAAAGCATTTTTATAAAGAGAAATGTGGATCCAGCAGGACAATCTGAGGAGCAGCTTCCCATCAAAGAAATGAAATTATGCCAAGTGACTTATATATGCATTCTATTTATTGGCAGCCTGCCATACCCAGTTGTATCTGGGAAATTTAGTCAATTATAATGTCTCTTCTAAAATACTCTATTTTCACTGCATACCTTTTAATTTCATTATCAATAACAGATGGATGATTTGATAAGTCTTTCTCCATTTAATCTATTTTGTGAAGGTTTAACTTTTTTTCTTTTTTTGGGAGGCTTCCGATTCTGGGTTAATTACGATTTTGTAAATAATGCAATAAAGAATTTACATTTGTTTGATAATTTGGAAAATTATTTTTTCTCTGGCAACAAGGCACTCTGAAGTTTTAAATCAGACATGGTACCTAAAATAAAGTTACATGGAAAATGCTCTGGTCTTTTCTGGCTCTTCTAGAATGTCAACAGTTAAGTGTTCTTTGCCCAGGCTTCTAATATACTTCTTACAACACTGTCTTGTTTAACCATGTTTTCCTATGAGTTTATCTGTAAACACAGCCTCTGAGAAGCCTGGAGAAGGGTATCCTACCTTCTCTGGGTAATGTGTAGTGAGGGCAGTTACAATCTTAATAAATGTGTTTTGATGATAACAGTTATAAATTAAGAATGACAAGTTCCATAAATATTGTTATGCATATTCACGAACTACCAAAGAAAGGATTCCCTAAATGCATTTGAGTCTGATTTTACTGTTATTTAGACTCAACTTGATCTGATTTAATTTTACTGAAAGAATTAGGAAATCTATAATTTAAATTTTGATTTAAATTTTATCACTTAAAATCTATTTTCTCTAAAAATTTGTCACTTCAAATCTGTTATCCCAAGTATACCAAAATGAATATTAACTTCCTTTCAACCAAATTATACACTATTTTCTGATATGTTCTCCGACATCTGTTGGCAAGGTCCCCATCATCTTTTGCCTGGTTTGCAACCTCTCTCTGTTCAGTTGAGAACACACTATTGTTGCTTCTCTGCTCTGTAGCCAGTGTAATCTTTAAGCAACTCGGAGTTTCTCCTCCAAATACTCTGATGGTCCCACATTTCCTTGAGGTATGGCTTGAAATAGGTAGCAAAAATCACTTGGCCTTTGGTGCCTTTCCCTCTGCCTTGTCTCCTGCCACCTTGTCATTCTTGTGTTCATTTTCTCTGTTCCCTTCATCCCACCCTCAATGCATGTACAGTCCAGCAGCATAAAATTATTTGCTGTTTCTAAGATGCAATACTCTGACTTTTCCATCTTCAATTTTGAGCATGTCATCTCTCATGTGTAAAGTCCCTTCCCCTTCCATTTTTGCCCGAGTCACCTCTTCTATCACCTTTTTCTCTTCTGTCTTGCCTGACAACTCTTCCAGGAAGACTTCCCACTCTCCCAAGACTGGATACCCTTTATGCACTAAACAAGCACTGAATAAATTTGACAGTTAATATATATCATAATGTATTCCAATTGCTTATTTATGGTCTGAAGAATTACAAATCCTTTGAAGCTGAAACCCACGTCTTGTTCCCAGTGGGATCTCTAGTACCTAGCCCACGACCTTGCTCAGTGTAGTCATAATATTGGCACATAGTTGTTAAGTATTCCATGAACAGATCAAGTGTGAGCAGAAAAATCAGGGATGGATTAGTTCATGGCCCAAATCTTGTAACCCATATGTTTAATATTTAACTCTACAATTTATGATATTATTATTAGTTGCTCTTTAGTAATTAATTTTTACTTTACTTGAGCTAAGTTTCACTTACCTAGTTCTCTACCAAACCATGGCAAAGCCAAATCTGAGTATATTGTGTGTATCTACTCGTATGTCACTAGACAAGACAAATCTGCCTTTACATCTGGCTGGGGTAGGAATTCCCAGATGCACTTAATTCTGACACATGGTCATTATTGAACCAAAAGCCATTGCCTGGCATGATTGTAGCTTGTATTTGTTTTCATTTTAAAGGGCTTCATCCAGGCTGCCAAATGTACAACAGGTGCCTTCATTTTATACTTGCCAATCTGTTGTTATTCAAATGACCGCCGGAACAGAGACTAATGGTATCTAATAAAATTGATCTCAGTTCTGGCAAGCCAGGCTCACAAAAGCATGAGGGGTTGGAAGTGCAGGGTGGATATATGCTGGTGGTGTGTGCTTGGTGAAGCATACAGTTTTTAGGAGGTGACATATGTCTCACACATAGGCCCCTTGATTATGTGGAGCCATGGAAATTTTCCACAGCCTAGTGTTTCTTAAACATGAGGATTTGTAACATCGAATCTTATTTTTGATGGACTTGCTGGGTGGCACATGGACAGGACTCGTTGTGCCAGCTTTTGGATGAATGGCTAAGCCGTGTCTGTAAGGCACACTTAGGTAATCTTTTCATGCCAAAGAGCTGGCAGGTATGATGGCTTTTAGTTCCTGTCATCAGAAATTTGCCTCACTGACATCATAAATTCTCTGCAACACTGGACTAATAACAGAGCTAACCAGGAGAGGAATGTGTCAGTTTGCAAGTAGGAGCTCATGTTTGGACATTTTCATTCAGACTGTGTGTGTAATTTCTTGGGTTTTTCTCATGCTGTATAGGAAGCTGGCTCATGGAAACCTTTGCCACTGAGGGAAATGAACTTTTGACGACTGGTTATCAAAAGTTAAAAGCATAAGTGTTGGCGAATGTTAGAACCAGTTCTCACAAGGACATGGGATTGCATTTTTTATTTTTTTGCAAGGATTTTAGAGACCTCATTTTACTATCCACCCACTCTCCCATTTATGTCTTCATTCTTTAAAGTGCCACACGTTAAACTCCCCTTAATGCAAGGAACTGTGGGAATATACAGATAAGCAAAACACTGCCAATTATAATTTGCACGGACAAATAGACTGAGATCTAGATTCTTAAGATTTTGAGAAATGCGTGCTACATAAAATCCGTTTCCTATTGGAGAGCTTTGTGTTGCCATGTGCAAAAAAGCTACTCAAGTTCCATTATGATACTGGAACTTATGGACTCACTAAATAGTAGTAATAACCACTACTGGAATAAGAAAGAGTGGCTATAGCCTTAGCTACCTAGCCACACGTCACTTAGCTCCACAGTTAATTGAGCTCATCTAATTTCTTGTGACCTAGCATATAGTATAGTTCTTAGGTTAGGATTTGGCTATTATTGGACCATCTTTTTGTATTATTTATACCCATCCTACTTGAAAAAGGATTTGTGGCAGCTATTAAATCATATGCTTCATTATCCTTAATAAATCACCTTGGTAGGGCAGACAATGGATTATTGTACAGATGGTTAGTTTCTATGAGAAATTTTTAAAAATATGCATCTTCTTAGCCTCATTCTGACTGATATTTTATTTCAAAGCATTTTTAAAATGATAGAGCCCTTAATGGGGTATGCTGAACTAGACACTTAGTGAATGTTGTTCATACTAAAATAATAATAATAATATATATGTAAAAGTAACAAATATGATTAACAGTATTTAACAAATATATTTAAGAGGGATGTTACCATTTCTTTTTTTTTATTTTTGGGGGGGCTGTTACCATTTCTAATTGTGTAAATTTTTCAAAATAATTTTCATGATTTAGAGAAAAAGATGCACATTGATGTAGGAGGATTTTTTAGTAGTTTTTTTTTTTTTTTGCAATTAGAACTGAGAAATGTAGTGAAATAGATAAAAAATTGCATCTGCAAGCCTTATGAATAAAGTGTTACTTTTAGGTAAAGGGGAGACAAATTATCTTTTAGATATTTTAAGCATAAGACTCTTTTTCTTTTTTGATTATTTATGTACCAGAGTGAGAAGCTCCACTGTTTTTGTGTCTCCAGATGAGAATGAAACACATTTCTTTCTGTAAAATAGTTGCCTTGTCCTCTTTGTTGTAGAGATAGCCATTTCTCAGAGAGTGAATGGGAAATTTTCCAAAGGTGTTAGAAAGGACATTAGATTAAATCTTATGTGGTTTAGCTGAGGAAACTAAGACCTCAAGAGTTGAAGAGACTTCACAATCCTAGCTGGCCTTTCCACCTTGGTCTCCTGAACTCTAAGCCATTCTTTTCTGTAGTTAACACTGTCCCTGCCAGAAATGGGGTCTTGGCCAATGCATTGCTGGTTCTGAGTTAGAGGAAGGTTCTACATCAGACAATAGCTGCTTTGATAAGAAATCTACTGTCTTTTTCTCATCAAAATTCAAGGGAGAGGGATCTGAGGGGCTCAGTCTGTTGAGCATCCAACTTTTGATTTCAGCTCAGGTCATGATCTCAGGGTCGTGGGAGTGAGCGGTGTGGGGCTCCCCACTCATCTGGGAGTCTGCTTGAGATTTGAGATTCTCTCTCTCTCTCTGTCCCTCTCCCTGCTCACATACTCTCTCTAAAATAAATGAATCTTTAAAAAAATGTCAAGGGAAAGAAAAGGACCTAGATCTTCCTTATCATATATATGGATATGTATATACACACCCTCCATAAGATTCCAAGTCTCCATATTACTTAATTAAAATTTAATATGATTATAAACTTGGTTTTGCTAGCTGTATTTCAAGTGGTCAGTATCCCATGGAGTTCGTGGGTGTGATAGAACAGCACAGACATTTCCATTGTTGCATGAAGCTGCATTGCACAACACTGGCCTACCTGATCAGTCTGTAATGTCATTTGGTATTTTTAAGGTTTCATATGTAACAAAATAAAGCTAGACCATTTATGTACTGGCAACACCCATTGATCTTAGTAGGAAAGAATGTACCTGCTAGATGTAGGTGAAAGATACTGTGTCTCAGAAATACATCCTCAAGGAAAGTGAATTGATAGCGGAAGCTCTGCTCTTTGTCTCATGACAAGTATGCATACTCATTACTTTGTCCCTGCGTAACGGAGAGGGGGCGCACCTGTACTGAAGTCAAGGAAGGAGGCAAATTCATGACCCCTGGTTCCATCACATGTCCTCTCATTCCGTTAGCAGTCTTTTCTGTTATTTTCCAAGGGGTTTTTGTTTGTATTTCAGCCATTTCACCTCCAGGGGGTACCCAAGAAGGTGTAAGTGGCAGCAGTGTGGCTGAAAGGAGCGGCTCAGGAATGTGGTTGTATTCTTTAACTCTTTAACACCCGAACACTAGGCTTTGACAGTGAATGGGGTGCTCTTAATGGGACAACAGGTGTAGACTAGGCCTTTTTTATTCCTTGTTAATTTTTATTTATTTATTTATTTGACAGAGATCACAAGGAGGCAGAGAGGCAGGCGGGGGGTGGGGGTGAGGGGGGAGCAGGCTTCCTACTGAGCGGAGAACCTGATGCTGGGCTTGATCCCAGGATCCTGAGATCATGACTTGAGCCGAAGGCAGAGGCTTAACCCACTGAGCCACTCAGATGTCCCTAGACTAGGTCTTTCTAAACCAACTGGATAGTTCTGATGTCTTAAAGCTCCATATGCAGAGCAGAGCAAATGTGTGTTTGTTAGGTTGGCTGAAATGGGCAGGAGGGAAGCCTGAAGGAAATCCTGGGGATGCAAAGGCATTACTTACCTAGCTTTCTCTTAGTATCTTTCTTACTGTCCTTTTGCTTTATTTTTTAAAAATCTTATTTATTTATTTGATAGACAGAGATCACAAGTAGGCAGAGAGGCAGGCTGAGAGAGAGGGGAAGCAGGCTCCTTGCTGAGCAGAGAGCCTGATGCGGGGCTTGATCCCAGGACCCTGGGATCATGACCTGAGCCGAAGGCAGAGGCTTTAACCCATTGAGCCGCCAAGGTGCCCCCTTTTTGCTTTATTATAATGCTTTTGAATCTTGTCAGGGATCAAGCCAAACCAGTGTCACCTGTAATTAATACTGACAAGCAGGTATCAGAAAACCTGTTAGAAGTCACTGAAAGGAATGCGGGGCGGTTGAGGACCTCCAGACTAAGCCCTGACAATTCAGTGGGGATAAGAGGCAGAGCAGTCCAGACAATTCTGAGCCTACACCTTAGCCCCTACCCCACCCTCTTCCACCCTCTCCCAGACCCAGGCAAGGGTTAAAAGTTCATGTTTATGTTTTTGTAGAGCCATAGTAGAATAGTCAGGGGGAAGGAGGAGGAATAAAAGCTGAACTACTTTATGACAATTCCTGGAAACATAGCCTCACTTTCTCTCAACCAGCATCTCTTTTGGTCACAGAATCTGAGATAATTGTTACCAAATGCCTTTCTCTTTTCCTTTCACATCTTAAATCTCTATCACCTCCCACAGGGAGCACCACAGGTTCTGATATTTTTAGTTGCAGCCTTTGCATTTTTCAGGTAGATTTTTTTTTTTTTTTGCATTTTTACTGTAGTTATAGAAAGAAGTTACTTTGTTTTAAATACATATGCTTTAGAAACTAGGTAGCAACAGTTAGGGGTCGTTTCTTGTTGTTTTGTTTTAATCAGTTCTGAGACTGTGGTTATATATCTCCAGTTACATAATCAAAATCATAAAAAACAGCTTTCTGAGGGGTAAGTGTTTTCAAAGGCAGTTGTTTAGAAATGCAGTTGGTGTATTAAGCTGTGCTTGTAGCTTTAAAAAAAAGAGGCAAAGGTCTCTGTTAGGGGATTGTATGTATGCCAGGGTGAGGGGGCTTCGTATAGAATAAGTTGGGGGTTGCTTAGGACCACGAAATGTGTCTCCCACCCTGTTCTCCGAATACTTCTCAATTAAGAAAATAACAAAGGTTGTTTCCATTTCTGTTATAACAGATTTATTTATCTCCTCACCGCAAGGATTCATGGCAGGGATGGGAGTGCTTATGCTTCATGACATTTTCAGCCCCTGTGACAAAGTGGAAAAGTGGAAGGTCTGCTTTCAGCCAGTTCATCCACTAGATCCTGAGGACGCTCACCTCTTGCAAAGTCCGTTGTTTCAGGTCTTGGCTTCTTATTGTGTTTATGGGTACCGCCAAGGTGAAAATCAGGTTCCTCTGGTAATTAAAGATTTAAATCTTGATGGTTGTAAGAATATTATGATAAGACAGGAGCTATATAAAACAGCCACGCATTTTCACCCCAGAAAGATATAGTAGTCCATCCCTCAAGACCGCCACACTGCAGTCATGGTTTATAGTGCTCTAGGTAAGAACACTGAATGTGAATTTGTCATTATAGAAAGGATACTGAGAACTCTCAGGTAGGTGACATGGTGATCCATATGTGACACTGATCCTTGTTGGTAAAAGGCTCTCGCACATATTGTTACACGTCCTGGAGAATATGTAATATTAGATCCAGAATGGTACTGCAGTTAATTGATGTAATTGGTGCCAAAGGGTCGCAAAGTCCATTAAAGGGGCAATTAATCATTTTCTATCATTTAATTATCTGAAAAAAATTAAGGATGGGCGTGATTAGTGTTCAGAAATATGTGGCTTATGTGTTAGTATTTTATTTTATTATTTTATTATTTTAAGATTTTATTTATTTATTTGACAGAGAGGAAGATTAAAAGTAGGCAGAGCAGCAGGCAGAGAGAGAGGGGGAAGCAGGCTCCCCACTGAGCAGAGAGCCCAATGGGGGCTCGATCCAAGGACCCTGAGACCATGACCTCAGCTGAAGGCAGAGGCTCAACCCACTGAGCTACCCAGGCATCCCTGTGTTAGTAATTTAAATTTATGTAATTATAGCCCTGCCAAATTAAATACTGAGCTCCAGGGGCACAGAAAGGTACAGAAATGTGGAACATCCCACTTGGGTGTGTCCGACAAGTGGCAGAGTAAGAAAAGGTAGCTTGGGTTACAGCAGGGTGATTTGAAAGAAAACATGAATCCAAAGTAGTTTTTTCGATGCACTGTTCTAATACAGTGGTCAAGCAATACTCTTTTCACTTTTCTCTACCCTTTTTATTCTTCCATAAAGTGAAAAAGTTGTATAATCTCATTATAGAAAATTTAGACTAGGGAAAAAAAGTCACTAATAATCTTATTACCTGAAAACAACCCACTGTTCTGACTTGGGTAAAATTTTTGGTCCTTTATACTCTAGTGAATTTTCTGTTAAATGTGAATTAACATTTTAGCATAAATACATTTTTCCCATCTTGCCTCATCTTAAAGATATTATTATATGATATTTATTGATATTTAATATATTTAATGATATTAAAGATCATTATCTTTAATGGCTGCCCAATATTTCATTGACTCTCTTTCCCTATGTTAGCCATTTGTGTGTTTTTCCCTATTTTTCTCACTATTTCAAATACAAACCTTAGAAGAACATTTTAATGGAGATAACTTTTTTCTGTATTTTGTATTATTTCTCTTAGGATCAATACATGGAAGTGGTGTCACTAGGTCAACGGATATGAATGTTTTTATGATTTTTGAAACATGTTGCCAAGTTGCATTCTAGAAAGGATGTGTGTTTTGATAATGCCACTCTTATTAATGGAGGATATTAGATTTTTTTTTCCTGTTTGTCAGTTTGAAAACAATCATCTAGGTTTTCTTGCTGTAATAGACAAAACACTGCCTCCTTATTATTTTAATACAAATTTATTTAATTACTAAAGTGATAATTTCTCCCTAATGTTTCTTTGCAAGTAATTATTCCTGTTACATGAATTGTCTTTGCATATCCTTTGCCTCCAGGTCTTTATTCATTAGTTCATGTTATTTATATTATTGGGCATATTAACTCTTTGTCTTGTTTGTAAAAAATGTACCTTAAGTCTTTGTATTGATCTTACTTTAGTAATTCATTTTACATGCAGAATTTTTATTTGTAATTTTTTATAGTCAAAACCATTGATGATCTTTTTCCCTATTATTATCCTTATTATAGTTAGAATTAGAGGTCTTTTCCTTTCCTAAGATTCTCATCTAGTTTTTTTGGTGTTTTTTCCCCTTTTACTATTTTATATTGGTTCTTCAGGCAAGTGGTTCTGTATAAGATAGTGGAATATTTGGAAGTACTAGATAACATGAAATATCATGATATTTATATCCAGCATAGAAACTTCGTACTGCTTTGTTAGAAGAAAGAATATTATAAATCCACAACCAAGACTTATATGTACATAAATTTCTTTTAAGTTGCCCAACTAGATGATCTGTTATTTAATCAATCAATTTTTATGTCACTATTCATAAATTAGTATTTTTGCTTGTTTAAAGTAGTTATTAGAAAATTGAATACCATTTAGTGAAACAGATACATTAAACAGATACATTAAGTTAATTTTTATTTAAATTAACAAAGGATACATTTAGTTGATTTTGGAAATGAAATATTTCCAAGCAGCTCATAGAACCTAGATGTTTCCATGAAAAGGAATGTAAGTGTTTGAAAGTGTAATGTAAGTGTAAGAATATAAGTGTAAGAAAGTTTGATAGTGTCACCTTCAAATCATCTATAGTTCATATGTAGTTATAGTACAAAGCAAGATTCTAAATAGATTTTTCCCCTATATTGCCCATTACTTATCCCCAAACTATATAGTCCTTTCTTCCAGTTATTTATAATGCTCCTTTACAAATAATTTTATTTGAAATCATTATGTTTTTTTCAAAGATTCATTTATTCATTTGAGAAAGAGATAGAGCGAGCAGAGGAGGGGAAAAGGAAAGGGAAGAAGAGAATCCCAAGAGACTCTCCATTGAGTGCAGAGCCTGTCATGGTCCAGGAGCGCAATCTCACCTTCCTGAGATCATGACCTGAGCTGAAACCAAGAGCTGGATGCTTAACTGACTGAGCTACCCAGTACCCCTGAAATCATTTTAAGTTTTTTATTGTTTTATTTTTCTATAGGTCCATGACTGAATTAGTTATAATACACTTTGAATTACTGTCCTTTTTTTAAAATCCTCACTGTTATAGCTGGCTGGGCTGAACACTTTCTCATGTTTTTCTTACACATTTTTCTTTGTTGTTTTCTTCCATTTTATTTTTTGAAATGAACTATAGTTAACTCTAAAATTTTGAGTTAGAAACTGAGAACCCTTAATTCAGATGTCCACAAAATATCATTGGACTTACTCGTGTTCTGAGAAGTGGGCACATTATATATAATTTTTATAGTCGAATGTTTAATTATAGTGGGAATTATCTCCTTTCTCTTTATAACATTACATAAAACGAGCAAACAGAAGTACTTTTGTTTTAAATGGTACAGTTTTTCATTTTCAAAGTTAGATACTAGATAATTTTCTAACTAGGGAATGCCTATTTTGACTTAAATCCCAGTTTTCTTGATTCCAGAATCTTATATCAATTAGTTTCATAGCTGGAAGAAAAATGACATCTAATCTGCATATGCATCAGTTTCTCATCTTTTCATTCTATATCCTATTTTTAAAATGTTTTCATTGGATACCTGAGTCGTTCAGTCCATTAAATGTCTGCCTTTGGCTCAGGTCATGATCCCAAGATCCTGGGATCGAACCTGTATAGGGTTCCCTGCTATGCGGGGAGCCTGCTTCTCCCTCTGCCTGCTGCTCTCCCTGCTGTGCACACTCTCTCTTTCTCTGACAAATAAATAAATGCAATCTTAAAATAATAATAAAGTGTTCTTATTAAAGTTCTGAACTGAAGACCTAAAATTAAGAATTATATATTAAAGATGAGATTTTAAAAATTAATTCCTATATTTTTCATAAGGATGGATTTTGATTATATATTTGCTACATATCAGTTGTTTTGTAGATGTACTAATGTTAAAACCTTTTTATTTTTAACCAGAAACAAAGCAAAACAAAACAAAACAGTCCAAGAAGATTATGGGTTTCAGTGATTAACCAATAACTCTGGTCTTTTCGAGATGTGCCAAAGGCTCTCTTTCTTTGTGAAATAGAGCATATCTTCTAGTTTGCTTTGTCAGTGTTCTATTAAACTATCAAAACATTCAAGTTCTGCATTTTGAGCAGTATTTATGCTTGAGTTAATTCCCAAGTTTCAGGGCCACTAACTTTGATTATATTTATTATTATTTACCAATTTAGTTATGTCTTAATTTATATAATAGAGCATGCAGGAGCACACATAACTTAAAACTCCAGGAAGTAAAAAATGGCATTTGGACAGTATTGTTTTGAAATTTATTATATATTAATTAAACAAATATTTACTGAGTTCCCACTGTACCCCAGACATGGATCTAGGCACTGAAGATAGAGCAGGGAACAAGAAAGCCAAGATTATTATTATTATTTTAAAGATTTTATTTACTTATTGGACAAACAGAAATCACAAGTAGGCAGAAAGGCAGGCAGGGAGAAGAGGAAACAGGCTCCCTCCTGAGCAGAGAGCCTGATGTGGGGCTCGATCCCAGGACCCTGGGTTCATGACCTAAGCCGAGGGCAGAGGCTTTAACCCACTGAGCCATCCAGGCGCCCCCCCAAGATTATTTTCTTAGGGAATGTTTATTTTTGTGGGGAGATAGTCAATAAACAGATATACAATGGTGTGAAAAATAAATGAGATAGTGATAAGTACAAAGAAAACACATGGCAGGGGAAGTGGAGACATTTAAAGTGACCAGTACTGAGGGTGTGGTGGACTCAGAGCTGCATCCTGGAAAGTGGACATCTGAGATGGTGACTTTCTGGTGAAGAAAAATTTAGCAGAGACCAATTAATGCAATATCCTGAGGCAGGAGTATGCTTGGATTGCATTTCTCAACTCTTGAAAGCACATTTTCTTCTTTGCTCTATTTGTAGAGGCTACAATTCTAGACATATCCTGTTCACTGTACCCATATGCCTCAGATGCAGGGCCACACCCACCCATGCTCTCTGATCTCATCCTGGTGCTTGAGAGCCCAGATGACATCTCACTGGCCAGAAGGGCTACAATTATCCAGTTCCTCTGCCCATCCCATGCCCTGGTTCTGCTCTGCTGATTCTTGGAATCTGAAGCTCGAGGCCCCACTTGAGTAGCGGCCAAGACCACTGCATTTCCTGATTATTGACTTGCACCTCGGGTCCTTGCATGGCCTAGATCATATCTGTTAGACATTTCCCATACTGGTGGATTCCTCAGTTCAGTCATGCCCACTCTTTTAAGGCAAAAGTGTTGAACATGTTATGAGTTGTTTAATCTTGATAACCCCACATAAATTCAAGTTACAAACTAAGCTGCCTCTATAGAGCACTTCTGTATTTACTTTCTTTTCTGCCTTCATTTTAGAAAGGAAAACAACAACAACAACAACAACAAACCTCTGAGAAACAAAATGTTTCAGTGTCTTGTCCAATGCTATAGAGGGAAGACCCAGTGGGATGTTTGTTAGAAATCACTATCTTTGCATGCCCTACGTCATTGTGATCTTTGGAAGCACTGGGATTTAAATTCCTACTATCTAGCTTCTTTTATCCTCAGTCTCCTTTTCTCTGATGTAGGAATGATAGGAGCCCCTGCCTACTACTATTGCTGTGAACATTGAATGAGATAATGCATTTAAAGACTCCTGTGCCTGACAAGTGGGATATTACACACATAAAGCAATTTTTATTAGTATTGATGCTACTATCATTACTACTTTTGCCGTTGTTCTTCCTCTCGGTATAAACCTTTAAAAATAGATGTCTCGGGTGCCTGGATGACTCAGTTGGCTAAGCGTCTGCCTTAGGTTCAGGTCATGAATCCTGGAGTTCCAGGATTGAGCCCAGCATCGGGCTCCCTTCTCAGCAGGGAGTTTGCTTCCCCTTCTGCCCCACTTCCTGCTCCTTCTCTCTCTCTCCTTTGCTCACTCTTTCTCAAACAAATAGGAAAAAAAATTTAAAAATATCGATGTATGAGCAGAGTAGTTATTAATGACATGATTTTGAAGTAAATAAGAACAAGGTATAGAAGATGGTCAGATGTTTGACTAAAGTCTTTTACATAATTGCCTTATTTCTTAAACATATTTATCTATAAAATTAACGCTTATCATGTGAATTATTGAATATTCACTTTTTATACAATAAAGCATATTTACTGAGTTATTTCCCATTCAGTTTCATAGTATTATTAACATCTATGTAGTGGTTGAATTCTGTCTGTTATTAAGATGGAATCATTCATCTAGTGAGTTGCAATCGTGTTACATCCTGAAACTTTTAAAAAATGTTTTTCTTAGCTTTATTGAGATATAATTTACAGAGACATTGTACGAGTTTAAGATGTACAATGTATAGCTTTGACACACTTCTGTATTGTAGCGTAATTACTACCACAGGGTTAACTAACCCTGCTGGCCCATTTTATGATTTTATTTATTTATTTGACAAAGAGAGACACAACAAGAGAAGAAATACAAGTAGGGGGAGTGGAAGAGGGAGAAGCAGGCTTCCCACTAAGCAGGGGCTTGATCCCAGGATCAATGTGGGGCTTGATCCCGGGACCCTGGGATCATGACCTGGGACAAAGGCAGATGCTTAATGACTGAACCACTGAGGAGCCCCACTATTTCTTTTTTGTTGTGAGGACATTTAAGATCCACTCTCATTACTACATTCAAGTATACAATACAGTCTTATTAGCTTTAATCATCATGCTTAAATCCTAAAAATTTGTTATGAGGTCTAGAGAATAATGAGAATTTTAATATGACATCTACTAAAGTGATAAATGAATAAATTGAAATAATTACATGTTATCATTTATAATACATATCTCTACCTACTGGACTCAATTCTTTCTCCATCCTTCTGCCTGTCACTGATTGTATATTAGGCTTATAGATCATCAAAAGTAGCTGTGCCCAGACCTCCTACAGAAGCTTCAAAGATTACATGTTCAAATCAATGTTAATAGCCTCTTGGGAGTAAGGGATGGTAGAATACTGTCCAATAAGATTCATTCTTAGCAAGGTCTTCCTTTATGGTAAGTCAGAAGAGAAAAGCTATAAATTTCCCATCTCAACCTATAAACCCCATTTTTTTTTTCTTTTTCACCATAAGCAGTATGTCTGTGGCTTCCAGATGAACTGGATGAGTTTAGCACTGTTGCTCAGGTTTCTGGGCTCCACAGAGAAAATACCAACTCAATTGTATGACTGATTTGGTTTTAACTTGGGCAAAATAAGAATAGGAAAGAAAATGCATTTTATGTTATACAGCTCTCTGGATGATGAACAGTGGATATTAAATTTATGAGAGTACTAATAGGAAGTGAAGGGTTGCATTTCTTTTCATTTAGAATATTATTTTCTGTTCTTTGGGGGGTATGTGTAGTTATTCACTTCATGGAAAAATGAAGCCTCAGGCAATCTGGAAAAAAAAAGTTCTCCAATTTGGAGAGATATTAAATATCTAGCCTCCTTCAGACATGATTACTTTTACAGCTGAAAGATTTCATATTTAAAGTAATCCTCTTTGTGAAGTCTTGTGATCCTGCAATGTGACCATAAACTTAATCAAAATCACTTTGTTAACAAAACACACTGAGTGGGTGCAAACACTAGTTAATTTTCTGTTTCACATAACTTGAAGTGTATTGTGGCCTTGCTCAGTGAGGCATTTCCGAAATGTTGTGTGGCTGTTTTGGTAATCGCCATAATTGACTTACTTGCTTCCTTGTGATTCATCGCACATTTCCCCCATAATTGTCAAATTGTGGAGTGTGATTTGATGAAAAACATGATGGCTTTAGTTGCCGTTGTCCTCACATGTGACATCTTTTAGTTGTTGTTCTGCTTTCACGTCTACAAAAATACTTCTCCCCATCAGATTTCACTGTGTCTTGCAGGATTTTTCTTAAAGCAGTTATTCATTCAGGTAAATTAAAGATGGGCTAGGAATTTGGGGGATTATTAGATCAGTTCACACCCTTTTGCATTACATTTTCTTTGCAGGGTCTTTAAATATATTTAGGGACTATTTTAGTAGTCATTAGACATGTGTGAACACCATACACATGCGTATCTGTGTGTGTGTATTTTTTAATCACCAGTTACCATTTGCATTCAGTGTACATTGTAGCTCTCAGAAGATTGCAAACACTTTTCATTATTGCCTTTCATCTGTCACGCTGTTTGAATGATTTTCCTGGACACTACTAAAGTAGGGAATGGATACAAGTAAATTACAACTTGTACCCATTTCCATCTGTCAAAAAAGCGCTAAAGGAAAAGTAGAATATGGCCTTTGCAAAACATTGTGATTTCTAAAGCAATTTTGGCCAAATTAATATATGTAAATGGTCTTTGCTTCTATGAGACTCTCTGAGGTTTTGTAGTGTTTATA
Source organism: Taxidea taxus jeffersonii (assembly GCA_003697995.1). Taxonomy (NCBI): domain Eukaryota; kingdom Metazoa; phylum Chordata; class Mammalia; order Carnivora; family Mustelidae; genus Taxidea; species Taxidea taxus. The sequence goes on along the minus strand of RCUC01140710.1, from coordinate 51,610 downwards.
ATACAGTCAACTCATAAAAGTAATACAGTGTTGAGATGAATAGCAAAGTGTTTTTAGAATGATTACATTCATTCTAGCTGGGGCTGAAGGAGACGTATCTTGTATGAATTCTTTTTTGTTAGTATTGGAGATGATGTGTCTGATTCAGAAGGACTTTGACTTTGCATTTAAAGGGATTTAGTGTGTGTTTGTAAAAAAAAAAAGTTTAGCAAAATTTAATAATGCTCACCTTGTCATTTCTCTTCCCATACAAAATGACTGGCTTTACTGAATTAGATTTAGGTTTTCTTTTTAATTGTATATAGAACTTATAATCTCTAGTCCAGTCTCTGAACATCTTTACATAACCTACTCCTAATGAAATTTCATAATGGTGTAATGGAGGCAAGCCAAGTGTACTTTGATACAGAGTAAGCAAGATTGTTTTATTTATTTAAACCAACTCAGTTAGGTCTAAACATTTCCTGACATTCTCCTAGGATTCAGTAGGTAGATCCAACAAAGACAATGATCAGAAATGAGAATATCTAAAAAACAAACAAACAAACAAACAAAAAAGAAATGAGAATATCTGTTACAAGTGCAGGATTCAATTCATAAAAATTTTGGAGGAGACTATCTAACAGCAACCATTCCCTGCCTTTTCTTCTCAGTCTAAAATTTCAGAAAAATAAAAGCAAAACCATTTTTGTTTGAGTGTTTAACAGCATAAGATTTCTGGGCTTACTTGGTTTGTGATATACTCACTGAATATAATAGGCAGGTTCTGGAGATCCCCCCACCCCGCCTTTTCCATCCTTTCCTTCCTTTTCATGCTCCCTGCTTTCTTTCCTTCTTACCTTATGAAAAATCGTCTGGTGTTCTGTGGCCACCTGCAGCGGTGATGATCCCATCGAGAGCTACAGTGAGAGAGGATGGGGCTCAGCAGATGTAATGAAGCTGAGTGCATGTGTGTGACTGTGAACTTGATTGGGCACACAGGCCTCTTCTTAAAGTGCTGCTTGCTTCGGGGGACCTGTATAGGTAGAGCCTCCGTACTTTGTCTTTATGCTGTACTTCTTAGCTTTGTTGGGAACATGCTATGCACTGTGGATGGTCACCAAGGGCCCGGTAATATGGCTGGGAATACTATGGACTTAGTAACAGATCCTTTTCCTAACAATCGTGTAGCAGTGTGGTACAGGACACAAATGCATTTCTAAAATGTGATTGTAGTCTGATGTGCGGATGTGACCTGTGTACACAAAGCAGGTCAAATCCATATCAAAATGTATTTCTTTCTAAAATCTAATTTCAAAGAACAAGACAACTTGTTCTGGACCTCCCTATATTTTTTTTTTTGTGGGAGGTAATCAGAAAATATGCTTAAGTGCTATCCATGGATTCATATTGATTTAGGTGGTTCTCTTTCGGTATTTAGGAAGTTATGGAAAAAGTCCACTTTCCTCTATTATCTGAACCCTTTATACACTCATATGTGGGCTCATGAGTATGTAGCTCCTTAGTTACAACTAGTTATAATTAGTTACAACTTAGTTACAATTAGTTACAACTAATCTCTAGTAAAATGATTATTAGGGTGAAAAGGAATCCTTCTGTCATTGAAACATATTGGTGACATTTTATTTACAACTTAATGTTATTTTGTTCTCCTATGCTACTGTTACATTTTCTGTTGAAACAGGAAGTTGAAACTCAGCAGTTTGAGCCTCAGTTTCCTGATCTGCCAGGTGGTGGTTGGATTTGATGATATCAATAGTCCTTTCTAAATCCACAAAATTTCAAATGCATATCATACTGTGGGGTTGGATCATCAGCATTCTTCAGAAAACTATTCCTGAAGATTCTGAAGCATATTTTTTTATTAAACACATAGACTTTATAACAAATGCTGATGTCATTGTTGATTAATCTTCATTAAGGCATCTTAATAATTAATTTAAAAAAAATAAGAACTTTTTGGAAAAAGAAAGCAACAGTTTGTACCTTGGAGAGGTTTAGAGGTTTCTTAGGCAATGATTTCATCACTATGGGAGATCTTTCTCTTAATTATGGGCAGAATTGGGAATACCCTCAGAAGTGAATAGCCATAAACACTGTACTCTCTTTATTTTCCTCTCAGCCAAACATTGTCCACTTCCCCTTTCCTGTGTACTCTAGCAGTCATCATCTGGAAGGAACAGTTATCATCTGGAAGGAACATGGAGGTCATGATGACCTCCTTTCTCTGGAGGAGATGGAGAAGTGCTGTGTTGACCTTGGTTCTCACTTTTCCACTTGATCACAGACTTCTTAATTGTCCTTGAGACACCCTATCATGTACCCAGTATTCAACCACGTTAACTCATTTCTTACCTTCCATTCAAGTTTAACTCTTACTTCCTTTTCTTTAAAAAATTTTTTTTTTATAGATTTCATTTATTTATTTGACAGAGATCACAAGTAGGCAGAGAGGCAGGCAGAGAGAGAGAGAGGAAGGGAAGCAGGCTCCCTGCTGAGCAGAGAGCCCGATGCAGGGCTCAATCCCAGGTCCCTGAGATCATGACCCCAGCCGAAGGCAGAGGCTTTAACCCACTGAGCCACCCAGGTGCCCCTCCTTTTCTTTTTACATTTATTTTATTTATTTTAGAGAGAGAGAGGACAGTGGGGAGGGGCAGAGGGAGAGAGAAAGAGAAAAGGACAGACTCCATGCTGGCTGAGAACAGACCCAATGGGGGGATGTAAAGTGGGGGGGTGGGAGGAGGGGGCTTGATCTCATGACCCTGAGATCAGATCTGAGCCAAAACCAAGAATCAGACGCTCAACTCACTATACCACCCAGGAGCCCCTTAACTCTTACTTCTTAATATTGGTACCCCTTCCAAGATTCTCTTGAAAATGTCTGGTGGTCTCATTCAGAATGTCTATAAAATTTTCCTTGTATCTTTTCATACTTGTTTTTTTAGTGCTATAGTTAAGCATAATTTCTATAAATTTAAACTAAAAAAAATTTTTTTTTTAAAGGGAGCAGAACAAAGTGGTTAAGAGTTTGGGCTCTGTGACCAAAGTGACTAAGTTTATATTTTGGCTTTGCCTTTTGTGAGCTATCAGTCCAGGTTACTTAATCTGGTTTATCTCATTTTTTTATCTATAAAATGAGGTTAATATTAGTACCTATTTCATGGGATTGTTTAAAAATTTAAGAAAATTAATATATGCAATGTGACTAAAATCAGTGCCTGATTCAAACATGGTGAGAGCTCAGTAAGTTCAAGCTCTTGTATTTAATTTTTGTATTTTGTTTACTAGTATTACTCAGGAAGAGTTCTTCTCTCAGTTGCATTATAATAACTTTTTATAGAATTACACAATTTATGAAAAAATTTCATACAAGAAACATCATTTGAACTTCTTAGTAATTTTCTAAAGCATTGCTGTTATTCCCATTTTATAGATTAGAAAAGTGAAGGTCAGAGAAGGTCAATGACTTGGTGCATGCTGTGGCTAGTTAATGACAGACTAGGCTCTTTGTCCCCGATCATTTGACTCCATAGTTGTTACATTACTCCATATTGTCAAAATGTATTGCAAATAAATATATTTCTAGGACAAAATGTATTCAGAGTGGGGCTCATCCTCTTCCGTAACTGGGCTTCCAGGATGTGGTGGATGCTCTGCCAGTAATCAAATTAGGCACAATCCCATTGTCACAGAAGGACAAGTATAGTTGACCAGGAAACTCCAACCCAGTATGATACTTATTACAATAAAGACTCTATGGGGATTATTTTTTATTTTTAAAAAAGATTGTATTTATTTATTTGACAGAGAGAGACACAGTGAGAGAGGGAACACAAGCAGGGAGAGAGGGCGAGGGAGTGGCAGGCTTCCTGCTGAGCAGGGAGCCCGATATGGGGCTTGATCCCAGGTGGTCTGAGCCAAAGGCAGACGCTCAACAACTGAGCCACCCAGCTGCTGCGGGCTTTATAATAATCTTCAAAAAATGTCCCTCTGGCCAAGTTTTTCAACCCTCAATGGAAAGCTACTCAGCAATATAAACAGAATGAACTATTGATAAATGTACAAAACACATAGTCTTGAAAACATATATTGGTTGAAAGAAGATATACCCAAAAGTGTACATGCTGTATGATTCCCTTTATATGAAGTTTAAAGCAAGTAAAACTAATCCACAGTGATAGAAATCATGACAGTGTTTACTTTGGCAGAGGATGGAAGAGCTGTGTGGGGGGTAGAGCATGGCTGGACAAGGACAGGAGGGAGCTTTCCAGAATAATGGAAATTTGTATATCGGGATGAAGATGTGGGTTATATGGTATGGTTATGGTTATATGGTCATGTACCCATGCCAGTTGTGACAATTCACCCAGTTACACTCAAGATCTGTGTATTTCACTACATAAATTGTATTTCATTTTTTTTAATATGAAAAAATAATTTACATGATAATTAAGAAAGCTTTAGTGGTAATTATTTATACAAATTGGCAAGCTCCCAATAGTAAATGTAAAATGGATATATACAACATATGGCATTGCCAGTACAGTATGATAGAATATTTCTTTTTTTTAAATTTAAATTGAATTTAATTAACATACAGTGTATTGTAAGTTTCAGAGGTAGAATTAGTGGTTCATCAATTACATATACTACCCAGTGCTCATGACTTTAGATGTCCTCCTTAATGCCAATTATCCCTTTTTCCTACCCACCTCCCCTCCAGCAAACCTCGGTTTGTTTCCTACAGTTAAGAGTCTCTATAGTTTGTCTCCCTCTCTGATTTCATCTTGCTTTATTTTCCCTTCCCTTCCCTTATGTTCATCTGTTTTGTTTCTTAAATTCCATATATGAGTGAAATCATCTGATATCTATCTTTTTCTGACTGACTTATTTTGCTTAGCATAATATCCTCTAGTTCTATCCACATTGTTGCAAATGGCAAGGTCTCATTCTTTTTGATGGCTGAGTAATATTCCATTGTGCTTATGTGTAGCTAGCTACCTAGATAGATAGATAGATAGGTACCAGTATCTTTGTTATCCACTTAGTTATCAATGAACACCTGGGCTCTTTCCATATTTTGGCTAGTATGGACATTGCTTCTATAAACATTGGGGTACGTGTACCCCTTTGGATCACTAAGTTTGTGTCTTTTGGATAAATATGCTGGGTTGTAGGGTAGCTGGATAGAGTATTTCAAAGAATATTTCTCTTACAAGTACCACATTGTATGGACCACTCTTACCCACATATGCTCTGAAGTACTATGAGTCATTTAAAATAATAACAAACCTGCCATGTCTTGAGTTTTTTAAGTTTACTTAGGGGGAGCAGTTCACAAATTTTATATGGCACATTTTATTTTATCCCATTGCAAAGATTAAACTTTTTTTTTAACTTTATTTAAGCTTTATTTAAACATATAATGTAACCCCACCACCCTCTCCCAACCCCTCTTCCCCCCACCCCCCTCAGTTTGTTTTATGACATTAAGAGTCTCTTTTGGTTTTTCTCCCTCCCGATCCCATCTTCTTTCATTTTTACTTTTCCTACCACCTTAACTCCCACCCCCGTTGCATCTCCACTTCCTCATATCAGGGAGATCATGTGGTAGTTCTCTTTCTCCAGTTGACTTATTTCGCTAAGCATAATACGCTCTAGTTCCATCCATGTCGTCGCAAATGGTAAGATTTCATTTCTTTTGATGGCTGCATAGTATTCCATCGTATATATATACCACATCTTCTTTATCCATTCATCTGTTGATGGACATCTAGGTTCTTTCCATAACTTGGCTATTGTGGACATTGCTGCTATAAACATTCGGGTACACGTGCCCCTTTGGATCACTACGTTTGTATCTTTAGGATAAATACCCAGTGAAGCCAACAAGCATGGTCTTGGCACTTCATTTTTTATGTTTTTTAGAGCTATATACACAATAATAACCTGTTATCTTCTCAATTTTGACAACTGATTCTGTGATTTCTACAGAACCTGGTTCAGTTCTGTAGCAACTGCATATATTCCACAGTAGCTTTGGGTTCCTGTTTATCCTATGGTACTTCTAATACTCATGTTTAAACACAATTCTTCCACAGTATTCCACATATTCCACAGTAGCTTTGGGTTCCTGTTTATCCTATGGTACTTCTAATACTCATGTTTAAACACAATTCTTTAAACACCTCCAGTTTCAAAGCATAAATCTTTTGAAGATGAAAATGATTCTCTTTCTGTCAGGCCTGTGTGTTTCATAAGCATGACATCAAGTTCCTCATCTGTTTTTTATGTAACCAATAGACTTTCATAAGATTTACTTCCTTTTTTAATAGTGGACTGATTAGCAAAATAGATCAAACTGTGCCCAACACATTTTTGGATATATTATTATCTTGTTATTATTTTTAGGATGATGATAAGTGCTAATTAAATGTGCTTCAGGATATTATACTAATAATTACAAAAATGTAGATTTTCCTGAGAAAGATACTCTTCTACATAATTTCGGGGCTATTATTTTAAATGGAACCTATTCAGGTTCATTTAGCTATGGCTTAATTGGATTAGATCCATGTTTGGTTTAATTCAAAAATTTTAATAACCTCTAGTGAACAAGAATAAATCTTTGGGTGAAGGGACATGATAAATAGCCTATAGGCTAAAGGCATGCTCTGTTTTGAAATGTAAATGATGAGTTGAATTACTTTGTAAGGTCTGAGGGGAAAAAAGGAATTCAGTTACTTTCTGGGGCAGAAAACTAAAATTCCTTGAATACCAGACAGATTGATGTGTTAAGTCACTTATTCTTTCACCATGGGTTTTGCTAGGCTTTGGAGGTTGAAATATGAATTAGAAATCATCCTTATCCTCAATGAGGTTAATCTAGGAAATAAATAGGCAAACAGATTATAGCATGTTAGTGTGATAATATTTTAATAGGAATACAGCGAACCTATAGAAGAGAAAGTAATCAACTCCGCCTGGTGTCTCTCTCTCCATGTGTTGTGTTTTGTGCTTGAGGGACAGAACATAGAAGATCCTGGAGTTGGATCCAGGCTGTGAGTACAGTCCTGCCAGTTTAAACAAGGAGGGAAGGAATTTTCCAGGCTGAATGAGCAGCATATACCAAGGAAATGTGCTCTTTGGGTAACCCTTAGGCCTTTTAAAGACACGATGAGAACAAGAGTACAGAGTTGGAAAGTTGGGGGAGACAGCCAGGGACCAGATCACACAAGGGCTTTAACTTTAGTATGTATGGAAGGTCTTCTGTACTGCCAGGTACCACATTGGGCACTGGATTTTTATTGGTGATCAATGTAGCTTGAGAGTAGGAAGCTTGCCATCAGAAAAAGCATGAGGTAATATATGAATATGCAATAACAGACTGGTTAAGGATTATGAAGAAAAAGAAAGTGGCTCCTGCCTCGTAGATCCTGGCCTGTCTCTTTGGGGACAACATTTGAATTGAGTTCTGAAGGATGAGAATCAGCTGGATATGGGTAGTGAATACTAGCATGTGTGAAGCATCGACAAGAAGTGGAGATAGGTGCTTGATAAACTTTCTAGCCAAGCTGGAGGGTGGTAGATTCATGGAGTATGAAAGTGGTTAAGATTGGAGAGAGCTGGTCAGTGGAGCTTGATGGCCTTGGTAGAGAAGTTGGATTTCATTTAAGGCCCAGGGGGGACTGTGGGAGGGGCTGTAGGTAGAGGAGTGGAACTCTTGATTTTCGTTTTAGAAAGATTGTAAACGATAGATGGGGGGGTATAAGAGTAGACATAGGAAGGCCATTTAGGAAGTTGTTAGATGTAGTAGGAGGAGAGATGGCAGGGACAATGAAGACAGGATTTCTGATAGATTAAGTATAGGTGGAAAAAGAGGAGGAGGGACAGATACAAATGGAGAACAATGCAGGCTCTTGTCTTGAAATGATGCCATTTACTGAGATGGGGGAATTGGTGAATGAGGACCTTGGGAGATGGGGAAACCATTTTGGAGACCTTTGGTTTGAGGTCCCCAGAGGGGTACTATGTATAATATAAATCTGTAGGTCAGAGGTGTGGTAACCATAGAGATAAAAGTTTGAAAACACTAAGCTATGTGGGCAGAGATTAAATCACCCAAGGATGTCATGAAGGGAGAGTCAGTGGGGCCCAGAGTACTTAGAGGTCAGGCAACGGAGCTGGAAGTTTTAAGGAGCCCAGAAAGTGGAGCTCAGGTGGTAGGAATTAAACCAGGATTGTATGGCACAATAGAGTACCAAGAGAGAAGAGGTTTTTAAGAGGAGGCCAGGGGAGTGGGCGATTATGTTTAACAAGAGGAAGACAAAACACGGAGTATTATATATTTTGCTGGAGCATTTATTTGTTTTTTTCTTCAGCTGTGAATGGGGAAGCATTGGAGAGTTTCATGCAGAGGACTGAGCTGACTAGAGTGTATTTTAGAAAGATCACAATGTGGGTTGTGTGAATACTGAATTTAGTTTAGAGGAACAGAAATCTGTTCATCCTTTCTGCTTTCTAACCTGTTAGTCTTATCTTAAAGTAAATTGACAGCAGCACATGTAGTGGTTTTGGGAGATGGGGACTTTGGGTTTTAACAGAACTGGATCCAGGTTATTTTCTATTGTCAGCCCCAGGACCTAAGACAGTTGCTTAACTTCTGTCAACTTTGGTTTCCTTATGTATAATTTGAGGATAAATATAATACCCCCCCACAGAGGGTTATGAGGTTGAATGTATCATACAGATAAGCCCCTGGTAGTATCACTTATTATTATTATCATTGATACTGCATTTGTAAGCATGTGTATGCCTTTTATAAAGCATCCATCTCTGTAAAGCATTGCGCTTTGCCCTTCCCTTGTGGTAGTATTTTAACATTATCCTTCAACAACCATGTCTTTAACCTTCTATCCAGGTATAAATGCAGTAATTCTAATCTCTCTGGGAGAATTTCCAAATTGTAGTGAGCACCTGGCTGTGCACAATTTAAAGCACCCTTTCTCTGATAGAACACATGTTTATATTGGTTCACACTTCAACATTTTATCCCCGGTTCTTATAGTCTTTCATTTCTCAGTCTCTGTGTGCTTTTATAGCAGTTGCGGTGTTAGAACCCCAGCTGATGCAGACATTACCAGGGTGTGGGTAATTGTTTCAAGGGCAAAAGTCAAAGGGAACAGATGTCCTAAGTCATTGAGGAAATGGCAGCAACTCAACCTGGTACAGAATAAAAAACCTAAGAGGGGTTTAGCCCCTTGTGTATTTAAGGAATAACCGAAGCTGGCAAATGCCTACTAAGTAAAACAAAAACAACTAACAAACATCTTCCTCACTTTTTTAAAAGATTTTATTCATTTGAGAGAGAGAGGAAGAGCAAGAGCAGGGGGAAGGGAAGGGATGGAGGGTGAGGAACAGGGGAGAGGGAGAAGTAGACTCCCCACTACTGAGTGGGGAGCCTGATGCTGGGCTCAATCTAGGACCCTGTCTGTGATCATGACCTGAGCCAAAGACAGATTCTTAACCAAATGAGCCCCTCAGGTGCTGCTTTACCATGACTTTCATGTTTGCCTAAATGAGAGAAACAAATCCTGTAACTGCATGTGGTCACAGAATTTGTAAAGACTCTTAACCTCATTTCAGAATTAGCTTACTTGGGAGGTTGAGGGAGGGAACTACGGAATGTTTGAGGATGATACGTATCTGCACAGTATTTTGTCATAAAATTTGTTACTAATTTTTCAATAGTGAGTCATTATTTTACAAAAGAAATCCACTTTAAGATTAATAATGAGAATATTTATTCTCTAATACTCTAAAAATAGCCCAGTGTTTTGATTATTGAATATCTGGCACATCTATAAGGAAACATAATGTTATTAATGAACAAATAGTAATAAATATAAACTATGAAAATAGAAGTAGTCATAGAAATTTCCTTTATAATGAAATATTCATAATTGATATTTTAAGTTCTTAAATTAATAATATCGTTGTTTTAAATATCTTACTCAAGATTAATTCATCATTTGAAATTGATTTCAAACTTAATTCAAATAACATCTCAGGTGCCCATAGGATTCATTACAAATATATAAGTAAAGGTATTAAAACAGCTTTGGCTGTGACCCAAAGATGACAGATACCAGATATCAAATTTTTAAAAGAAATACTGGAAAGCTGTTTTAGGGGCTGGGCATTAAGGAGAGGATTCATAATGACAAAAAAATTTTTTTAATTATTTATTTGTTAGAGAGAGATAGCACACACAGGGGGAGCTGCAGTGGGAGTTGGAAAAGCAGGCTCCCTGAGATAATGACCTAAGCAGACTGAGCCACCCAGGCATCCCCATGAAGACAGTTTTTTTGAAGAGTGGTGTTCTTCAGGTGCTTTTCCCACCACCTTGACTAAGCCAATCAGGGAAGAAACTTTCAGAGGAGCACCTTTAGAGCTTTGCATGTTTTCAGAAGTTGAGGGAATCTAGTGGAAAGGTGTCTTTAAAGGTGTCTTTAAAGAGATACTTGCTGTTTATTATGAAGTGGAGAAAAGAAGAGGTAACTGCATAGACATTGACTTCCCCTCCATTTGTGCTTCCTGAGACAAAATATGGGCCATTTATAAGAGAGAGCTGAGGTCCTTTTGGGCTCTATTCAATTTGCTGCCAGGACAAAGGAGCAAACCTTACCAGAAGTCACTCTGGATTCTTAGGGGCCGTGGAAGGAGTAAGTGATGGATGGGAGAGATTATAACATCTCCATAAAGTAGAGCAGGTGACAGGTTCCAAGATAGGGAGAGAGAGAGAGAGCAAGCTATCTGTAAACAGTAGCCAGACCTGGACAACATGAAGTCAGCTATCAGCCGGACCCATTGAGAATTGTCTTACTCCCATTTTCCTTAGCACCCCAACCTGGTGGTTTGGAAATTTTATCTATCCATTGGAGGAACTGAGGAACCAAAAGAGGTCAAAAAGGGAAGGAGGGGACAGACCGTCTCCTTTTCTGGTTGCTGGTCTGCAGTCAGTCCTGGCTAGAAGAGTGAGGTACTTGTAACTGGATCATTTTAACTATGTCTACTATATTTAACTGAGCACTCTAATTTCTGAGTCAGGACTGTATTTGTACAGTGACTTAAAGTGACTGTAAGTCATCATACTATTCAATAGTATGATATTAGTATTTGAAGTGCTTGAGTTGTCACATAAGGGTGGATAACTTTGCCCTTGATAAATTTTAAATAGAGGTATGGTGGAAGGTGAAATAAAGGCATTTTGTGACTATGCTATGTGAGTCTTAAGTGGATCCAGAGATGTAAATCCATACACCATTGAGTGTGTGTGCTGTGTAGTGTGTATGTATTTTCACTTCAAAAAATTCACCAAGAAATTCCTCATTTAAATACTGACATTTTATAATTAACCAATAAATATGGGCATATTCTCTTACCAATGATGGGTACATTGTTTGTTCCCTATCCAAATAAAAAACTGGAGTGAGGAATTTCAGCATATCTAGAATCCTACCTCAAAAGCAATGTTATCTGTTGTGAAAAGGCTACTTTAAGAAATTTGACACAAGGACACTCAATTGTCATGGAGTTGACAATTGTCATTGTTCTATTTTTAGAATAAGCTGGTTTTCAGAATATATCTTTGTGTGGACAAGGAGAACAAGACAAAGAAGAGCCCACATATGATCTTTCTTTCAGCTCATTTTGTGTTCTCTGATTATATGTCAAGTAAAAGAATTATCTGGTAATTTTAGCTATCAAGAACTTCACGATATTGTGTCACAAAAGAATCTGGCCTTAACTAAAAATTTCCCAGCTAGTTTTATTGAAAACAATAAAAATGTCATATAGAAAGTTAATATGTGTTCCAGGTTTGCCAAAGAGCTTTTATATTAAACATATATGTTAATGTAAAATATAAATTAATATATTAGTATTAAAATATATCAATATAAAGTAAAACATATAAAATATGTTTTATCAGAAAGAGTTTTTATATATTTTATATATTTCATTTATTCATATAGTCAAATATGTGGCAAATTTTATTAAGTAATATCTTAGCAAAAGGAATGGCCAGGACTCAGAAAGCTTGATATTTTATATGTCATCAAAGTTAGTGATTTATTTCATTCCTAACAAGGTTAAGGATAATAAGATCATGTGTCCCTTGATCTTGAAATTTCAGCTCTTGTCAAACTCTCACTTCCTAGCATTTATACCTTGTTCTGGTATAATGGTATTTTGCATTTAACACAACAAATGTTACAATTAGTAGGCTGTCTTTTTCTTCCTTTATTACAGGATACAGTGTTCTAAATGAAAACAGGGAACCTATCAAGAGTAACTGTTTAAATCTGTTGTGACTATGACAATTCTGTGTTTTAGGGTGTCTGTATTTCATTGCTATAAAAATACCTGAATGTATCTGTGAGAGGGAAATTTGCAGTGATCAGAACCAATTTGTGTGAAATTTCATAAATGGTTTCATTAGCAACAATTAAATATCATATTTATATGAAAAAGTGGTCTAATAGAGAGCACATCTGAGTATTTAGTCTGTTATTAGAGCAAATGAGTGATAATGTCAGTTCAGTGGATCTGATCTTTGAATTCTGGGAGGTGGGTTTATTGGCTGTGTGGCTTTTGCAGACTAATGTCTCTGCATCTTTCTTTTTTTAATTTAAGCTTTATTTAAACATATAATGTAACCCCACCACCCTCTCCCAACCCCTCTCCCCCCCACCCCCCTCAGTTTGTTTTATGACATTAAGAGTCTCTTTTGGTTTGTCTCCCTCCCGATAAATGGATAAAGAAGATCTGCATCTTTTTTTTTATCTGTAAAATGAAAATAACTACATCTCAGAATTATTATGAGGATCAGAGAGAGAGAATGAAGAGATCTTGGGAGAGACAATACCTGGCCTATAATAGGTGATTGCTAAATTATTGTTCTTACAATCATTATTATAAATAACAGCATTATAAATAAATGTTATTAAACCTAATTAAGCTTCATTTTCTTCCCCTCTTATCTCCCTGCCTATGTCCCAGAATTATAGACAGTAAAATAAAGTGAGACATAGAATATACATAGTAAATTTTTGAGTGGCCATACAAATGCAAAGTGCTATCATTATTTATTATTAGGAATATAATTTTATATTTAAAAATAAAACCAATTAAAATGATAGTTTCCAAAGTTTTGGGTTGATGTTTTAGCTAAATGATATTAAAAAAAAACTAAAAATTAAAATGGGTGATCTTAATTTATAGTGTTTCAGGTTTTAATTTACAATTTTACTCAGGCTAATATGCCCTAAAGATATTTATATTAAACTGCCCATGCCTCAGATCATGGCCAGGCACTTAGTTTGGAAGAGCGATGTGTACCAAAACTTGCATTTAATGGTATTGATAATGTTTAGTCTCTTAAAAACCTCCGAGCGACTCATTTCAGTTCTATTCAGTCCAAGGCCTTATCCAGGTCATTATTTCCCACCTGGTCAAGTGTTTGGAGTGAAGTCTGGTTATCAGAATCTTAAAATTCTACCACTGAGTCTAGGAAGAAAAAATGATTATTTAAAATTGAAGCTTGATATTAAGACAGAGCCTTAGCCTATTAACTCTTCACTTCAATAATCAGTTTGCTTGTTGGGTATTTTAAGAATTCTATCATCAGCTTTCTTTTAGTATTTCTGAATAAAATTAAAGATAAGAATGTGAGTGATTTACTAATATTTTCTTGAAAATCCATTGGCTTTGGAGCTGAGTGTTCTATTATTAAGTTTACTAAAGCTTGTTCAGAGTTATTTTTATTTTTATTTTTTAATGATTCTATTTGAGAGAGAGAGAGCTCGTGTGCATGCAAGTGCAGGCATGGGGGGAGGAGCAGAGGGAGATGGAGAAACAGACTCCCTGCTGAGCAGGAAGTCAAGAAGCAGAACTCCATCCCTAGACCCCAAGATCATGACCTGAGCCAAAGGCAGACGCTTAACCTGCTGAGCCAGAGTTATTTTTAGTAAGTAAATTAAACTAACACGAGGAGTGTCCCATAAAAATGGAGTTACCCTATTGTGAAACCATGTCACTAACATAAAATAGACTTCAAATTTAAGCCTGTAATCCATATTTATAATTAATAATTTATAATCATTAAGCCATGCTAAAGAAAAATGCCCATTAATAAAGTGAATCTATTTTATTTGTTTATCTATCTGCTTACCTAAAAAATGGCCAGTGGTAAATGCTAGGATTATTTCCATGTTATGCCTATAGTACAAGTGTGTCTGAAGCACAGGTTTGCAAAGAAATGATAATAAAAGAATTAGTAAGATATAAGAATTCTCTTGTGTTCCTTGGAAAGAGGAAAAATCCATTTTTGGAAAGGGCAAGTACTGCTAGGTAAATTCCTTTCCCCTCCTTCCAGAAGAGCCTTCAAGAGAGTTGTATTTATTTAAAAAGACTGAACTTGACTAATTTAAAATGTTGATGTGGAAGGAGTACATATTCTCTAATTTTGAAAAGGATTTGTGCCTTTCGCCTATCTCTAATAAGGTAACAGATGTAGTGTTAATTTAGTTGAGTTATACTTTCTCTATGAGTTTGCTAACAGAACTTGACATAAAAGCCTTTGTGAAGAAGCTTGATTGGTTTGGTTACCATGGCAACATCATTGAATGGAAGAATGATTTCCTTTAGGAACCTTTCCTAAATGCTGTTTTGTACCCTATAACGAAATCACTGGCTTGCCATCCCTTGTGAGGAGGTGAGAAGAGATCACTTCAAGGGTCAATGTGGCGTCTTGCGTTTATAGATTATCCACAGCAATCAAAAGACTGCTTGGCCCAACTCACTCTTTCTATAGCTGAACCAATTCTGCTCTTCAGTATGCTGTGATAATAGGAGACTTGCACAGAACTTTACGTCTTGAAAAATGCAAGGGAAAAACTGGTTGTAGACCAACAATCATATTCTGTTAAGTGCATTTCCTAAAGCAAACATCTGTCATGGATTTTTAATTCCCTGCTTATTTTTGTTTGAAATTATGCAATTTATCAATAATTTGTCCTGTGAGTGATGCTACTGTTTTAAGGAGACAAAAGGGTTTAACCAACAAATAGATCGGCAGGGGCTTCCTTTAAAATCTTTAGCGGCGGTTTGGTATTCTGGAATTACTATAAACCCTAAGGCTTACATTTGAGATTTCCTTTGTTATGGGGTAAATGTCTGCTCCATTAGCACAGCAATTGTGTACAAAAATGCATCGAATCAGTCAAGTACCACCATAGGGTGTTTTCCAGTGGTTAAAACAGGCTAATGGTTATTTCACTTGTACATTCAATAATAACAGCAGTCAGGCCTATTATAACTATTTTTCTAATCAGCCACATGTTTGTAATTTTTCATTTTCACCCCTTGGTTTTAGGTCCTTGGAATCAGATACTCCAAAATAGATTTAATAGCTTTAACTGAAGAATTGTGTCAACATTGTTGATGCCAGTAATACAGTGACTCAAAAGTTGTTTAGAAATAATTTTGTGCAGGGAGTGGGGGGAAAACATAACCTCATACTGATATGAATTATTTTAGACTGTATCACAGAGCTTCTAACTTTTTCATCACATGATTGATAACAAAATTCATATACAATGCTATGAGGTGATTCAATTAGAGTTATTATTTAATTTTTCTGAGTAAACATTAGAATTTAATTTTTGTATTGACTTCTGGTTGCTTGTTTTCAGTTTTTAAACCAATCCTCTTATCTGAGCTATCTGGAGTGCCCATGACTGTTAAGCTATTGAAAAAGATTGGATCACATTTTGATCACCTCAAATATTTATTATTGTGTATCTTGGATTGTGTGGGTTATCTGGGAAAATAGATATTTCAGTAGCACATCATTTTCTGTGATTAAAGGTAAGCCAGTTAAGTTTATGACTGTAGAAGTTGCAGAAATAAGGTTTAAGACTGAGAAACAAATTATAAGAGCAGAATTTATTGAACAGGAAGATGAGTTTTTGGACAAAATTGACACATTTATTCTAAGTCATTATCTACTGAAATGAGCCCTGTCCCCAGAAGACTGTATAGATGCACAAGGAAATAGAACTTTAAATTCAATGATGGAAGCCTTCTCTCCTATTAAGGTTGAGAATTTACCTTCTAATGTGTCTTTATTATTTTTGTAGACTCAGTATATTCCCTCCTAGTTGTATAATCTGTTCTATGTCTGTGTGTATATATGTCTGTATGGACACCATTCTTCCAGTTAAGAACTTCTTTTCTTAGTCTTTGTTATTTATGCTTACTTGGACCATTGCATACTCTGTGCCACAGTTGGTTTTGTGTTTTCTAAACCCATGCACTTGTATGTCCCTGTCCTTAGATGTCTGCTTTCTGTTTTCACTCAGTTTCAAAGTGTTTTGCCTAAATTTTGCCCTGTAGGATTCTCTCCCCAGGTATTTCTTCTTTCTTTGCTGCCTTTGGTACTGTTAACCTCACTCTTTTTGGGATATTCTTATTGGCTTCAGTTCCAGGTGGTTCTTCTGGTTCCCTGAACATTCCTTCTTTGCCTTCATCCTTATCTTCCCACCCTCACCTCTTTTCTTCACTTCAAGTAGTTCTCACGTAAGACATTTCCATGCAGTCTTGGCCCTCTGCACTCACTCATCCTGTACAATGCTTCTCCATTTACTCCCTATAAAATTACCACATGTGCAGAAGATGCCCTGGTCCATATTTTTCTTTTTTTATTTTAACTCTGACTGAATTGGAGGCATTAACTCTTGAATTTCAGGACAGGACTCCTAGATTTTTTTTTTTTTTTTGACCTGCATGAAGCCCATTTTGCATGTGTGTTGTTTATTCAGTTCTAAATCAGTAAATTTTTATTGAATGTCCGTTATTTGTCAGGTGATGTGCTTAGGAACACAAAGGTGCATCATCTGTGGTTTCATGTATGAGCAATTGAGAGGGCAAATAAATAAATAAATCTGATTACACTATAGTATTCTGATACAATGTAAATGCATCTAAGAGAAGTAACTAACTCACCCTGAGAGAGGGAGGAAAAAAGATGGACCAGGATCAAGGAAGTGTTTCAGGCAAAGTGTTAATGCTTACTGTAATAGTCAACACTCTCTGTTGTCATTTCCTTTTTAATGAACTTTCTCAATAAGTGGATCATTTCTATAATGTTAGAAACCAGAACTAGTCTTGTTTAACAAAGTATCCCTGGAACTCAGCACTGCCTATAGCCTGTGTACTGAAAATGATGGGAGAAGGAGTAGCATTCATTGTAATTGTTTCCTGAAAGGCATTCTGTTTGTAGTTTCTTTTTGGAACATTTGAGGCCATTTTGAATTCTGATTTTGTATTCCTCAACAGCTGGTGACTCCCTGCTGCCTCCTCCTTTTCCTTTCCTCAATCCTTCCTTCTAGTCTGGCCTTATATGTGGATTTAATAATGGTGCTAATTATTCCACATCCCAGGTCATTAATGAAAAACGTCCACCAGAGCACTGTCTAGAATTGACCAAAGTGGACCCCATTTGTTATGGTGTCTCTAAGGCTGACACTTTTCCATTGACAGATCCTTGCCAGGTATGACCTTCCTGCCATTTCATAGCTATGCAGTGTGGATCCTATTTTCTCAGTTTATTGATGATTATGTCATGAGGAACAGAATCAAAAGCTTTGCTAAAATCCAAATATAAATTGTCTCTTGCTTCTTCCCCTTGATCTACTGGGCTTGTCACTTTATCAGAGGAGATTAGATTATTTTGACAGGACTGGATCTGTTCCATGCTCTCTTAGTTATTAGTCAATACTCTGTTTTCTTGAAGATATGCACAATTAGATTTTTTAACCATGTTTCTAAGGTAATTCCATGATCATAACTTTTTTGTGTGAAGTTTTGTGTATCTTATTAGCCTCTATGCTCCCTGCAGTCTTCCCAAATATTTTTAATGTGTATCATCTCTAACTGTAAGTTGGAAGTCAACACGGACTAAAGATGGGACAATTAGAATGAAGTTGGTGGAAAAGACTCTCATCAAATTTTTTCCACCCTCTGCCTCTCTTGGTTGATCTTTTTTAGAGAGTTACACATGTACCTTTAAGAATATATTAGGGCATTTTATCATTAAACATGATATAGGAGTAAAAATAACATGTAGGAACTAATGGACATAAGTTACCGAAACGGGGTTTAAAAAAATGTTTTCAGAATAATTACATAGGAATTTTACCCAACTGTTTCTAGTTCTATAAATGATGATTTTACCCAAGAATGATGACTTAGTTTTCTCTGATCATTCACTTATATACATTCTATTTATATTTTTAAAGAAATATACATATATATGGGTGTACATTATATATATGTATATATTATATTATATATATAATTGCCAGAATATATGTATATGTGCGTGTGTGTGTGTATAATATATGTACTATTGCCAGCAATAATATAGCAAGTCAGTAACACAGGCACATTTTTGTACTTTGTACATTCTTGACCTTTGTATAAGTATGAAAGTGTGTTGGGCATTCTTTCATTCTGTATTAGGCTTTCTCTAATGAGTACTTAGTTTTTCTGTTCTGCTTATACCATATGTAGACAGTAGGATAGAAATGTTTAACAGTTCTGCCATTTAAGTTGAAGTACCCACTCAGTTAGTATAAGCAAATCCTCTATTTTTATGGAATGTTCCAGAATCCTTCCACCTATATTGATCTCTCTAAAACTTCCCTATGGAGACCTGTCACTCAGGCCTCCTTCAGGTCCTAGCCATGCCAGATGTCTTTCAAGGGAAAGTCTGAGAGTCTCAGAGAAAGGTACAAATACCAAGATAGACTCTGTATGGGAAAGACAGTGAATTTCTAGGTCACATACAAAGAAAATTCAGTTTCAGTATGGTAAAACTGAATTATAATTTTTTTTCTGGGTGCAAAGATAATTTTTCTAAACTATTTTTATTGATATGAAAAAGTATATATGTTGAGATCATATAATCTTAACAGTGGAGACAGTGTAGGAAAGAAAGTTCATCTTTGTCAGTGATTAAAGTTTTTGATTAACATCAGTGATTAAAGTTTTTGATTAACTCCTCTGGGGCAGGAGTGGAGAAATGATTGCTTTGTTCCTTAGTGACCTTAGGACTTTTTCTTCTGATTGGGTTTGGGTTATACTTGTAACTAATAGAGCTCTATTAAAAATTAAATTATATTTGTTTATTCAGTCCCACAAACAATAATGGGCCTTTTTTGTGAACTAATTCAGTCAGTAGATTTTTATTGAACACCTGTCTTAAACTAGATTCAAGGAATAATGAACAGGGGACAGAGTCTCTCCTCAGGGTACTCAAACTGGAGGGGACTGATAAATACCCCATGAATGATGCAGTTCAGTGGTGTAAATGCTGACATTGTGGTGGGTGGTGGAGCTTCACTCTGAAGGGCTTTGCTCTGGGAGGTAGGTAGGGAAGGTATTCCTCAAGATGAAAAGCACATGGAGTCCATAAGCCAAATCAGGCCTGTGCCCGTTAATCCTTTGACCTGCACTATGTATTTGATATTATTAGTTGCTGTAGTAGTTGGTTTTGGTGCTGTAAGTCACATCCCCTCAGTTACCTCTAATTTCAGTCACAGCTGTGATTCCATGAATGCTGACTTCAGCCCACCTCAGGCACAGTTGTTGCCTTTGTCAGGGCTTTCTCTCAAACTGGAAGTTGCTCAGCACTTTGGCAGGTGTAATAGGGAAGTATAGCAACACTTAACCAGTAAAGGACAGGGGCTGAAGAATTCATGCCCCTACTTTCCATCATCCATGGGGAGGATTCTTGGAGCTGTTCTGTGGCATGTCCCTGAGGCCCATGGGACATCACTAGAACCCCTTTGGTTGGTTGCAATGCCTTCTATGCTTTACTTTCCTTGTTCCTGTCTCTTGGAATCATTTCCCAAATAAACTACTTGCAAGTCTTTTTCTCAAGCTCAAATTTTAGGGGAATCATAAATAAAAACAGTTGCCAAAATTTAAGAATTTAAGGATGGCAAATAAAAACTCAGATTTCCACTTCTCTTGAAACACTGAAGACCTGGTAACCCCGAGAGCAGGTTCCCTTTGGTAAGAGTCAGCTGGAGCTGAGGAGTGACTGTTGATTACAATGAGATAATCTGAGCTGATCAACCTACCATAATCTTCATCTAGTCTGAGTCCCTCTTTAAAATACCTGCTGAAACTCTGGAAGCATGGGAAACTTGAGATCCAGATCAGCACTTAAAGAGTCTTTCAAAACTAGGCAGGACTTGGCCAGGCAAGAAGAAGTGTATCTGCATGGCAAAGATAACTTCACATCAAAGCCCAGGAAATGAGTATGTTATTTATATATTGGCAGTAGTGTGTGCATGTGTGTGTGTGCGCATGTGTGTGTGTGCTCTTGTACACGAGCACACAAAGTAGTTTCCTTTTTCCTTTCCAAAGTCCCTCATACTGCGGCAAAGGATATAGTCATTCAGTAGAGTTATGCAATTCTGGCTTTCCATCAATTACAAAAAATACATGAATATCAACACTGATTAATTGGATCATTATACAAACAACCCGACAGTAATAGGTACCCATTGTGTGGCAGTAAGGCATATGTTTGTCATACCCATTAGGAGAGCACTTAGGGCCCAGAGGACTGATGAATTGGCCCACATTGTCTTACTACTACACAGCTGTCATAGCAGTTCCGATAGCTGGTGATAGTTCTACAAGAGCATGTCAAATTGGTGCTTATCTGTTATGACATCTGTTGATGGAAACCCCCTTTTAGGTTTGATCCAAACAATGACCTTGATATTCCTGGTGTAGAATAAAGGCCCACAATTATTGTTTTAAGAAGGAGAGACTTATAGCTTGTGTCTCACACCTGTCATATCAAATTATCAGGCTGAAACTGATAATAAAATGAACACTGCTTCTCAACAGTGCTTTATCTGTTGGATTTGTATACACATTAAACTTCCATCTAGCTCTTTTATAGAAATCCATTGAGATAATGTGTAGTCACCACCCAGACTTTCAGATATGTGCACAGGGTCTCTGGCTGCAGAGAGTAACATCTTTTTCACAGGGAGGTCCTTGAGAACTAAATCTTTAAATCCTAAAAAGTGGGGAAATACCAGTGGTTGAACTGAGAGTTTATATGAACTTGAAGAAAGTATAAATGGAAGGAAGACCAAGCTTTGAGAGACATGGTCAGAATTGGGTTACTGACTTCCAAGACTCGGGAAGTCACTAAATCTCTGGGATCTGCAGTATCCTTACCTGTAAGATTGAGATGCTAATACCTGGTTACCTCACATTGTACATCAAGGATTATAGGACATCTGGAAACATTTTTTGGTGGGTGGGGGGCGTTGGTAAAGACTCTGATGAAGGGAGGGAGCGGGAGCAGAACTATGGTTGCTTTGGGTTAGTTTGCAGAACATTTCCCTTTCATTCAAGAAACCCCTTTTCCAGCTGTACAGAGGCATCCTTTACCGGCCTCTTTTGTACTTCCAAATCCCAAATTAGTTAGAGATGTGGGCAGGATGTTGGTGAGAAAAAAAGGCAAAACCAGATGATGCTGTTGGGTTTAAAGTCGTATCCAAGATGAAGAGCAGAGGGAAAGCAATTGGGTGCTTTTACCACTTCCTGCAGAATGTGTGTTTTGCAGAAATAGGCCAATTTTCATTTTTGTAGAGCAAATGTGTCCCCAAGCACTGTTTAAAATTTAGGTTTCAAAGTTATATAGAACTTTGTATACTAGGGTGTGCTAGAGTGTTTACTAGGATGGAGCTTCCATTTAGATCAGTACGCTTGGTTACATGCCCACACTATTCTTGCCCTCTTCCGTTGTGTATTGTATTGAGGGAGGTGCTCCTCTAAGGTAAAATGGAAGGATTGTGGTTATAAAACAAAATTCAACAAAATAGTAGATCACACCTGTTGGCATTATAGGAAGATCAGGTTCTGAAGGTTTACTGTGAACAATTTTTCATGTTATCTTCCATAAACTTATTTAAAAGGGAAGAAATAGGTAAGAGGTGAGCCCCAACCAAACCCATATTAAAAGGAAGAAACCCTTTTAAAGAAGCCATTCAAAATTCATTAACCATTTTGAAATAAAATTACCCCCACAAAAATCTAGCAAAATGTTCTAAATAATAGTTCAGTTATCTCCTAATGTGTAGTTGCTTTGTTTGTGTGATTACAGTGATTAAGTGTTCATTAGTAGTGACTAGGTAGGTGCGATGGTTCTTATCTTCAAATAAACTGTAGTCTGTGAGTGCTCACAGCTTCTATTTTCATCTTTAAAACCTCACTTCCCACTTATTTCGATGTCAGCAACTCTTCCCTTAACATAAATATTTTTGTCACTGTAATTGTGATGGAACAAAGGCAATTCATGGGTGCTCCTGCATTTTAGTTGTCCTAGTTACTCCTGTGACAGAATTAGGTTTTTATTTCCATCAACTAAGTTATATCAGTGAAAATATATTTCTGGCACCATTATAGTAAATCTCAGTTCAGCAGCCAAAAGGAGGGAGCATGTTTGAATACTTAATTTGAGCAAAGTGGTTTTTAAAATATGTTTTTAAGAGTAATCCAAATATCTCTTATATCAAAATGCTTTTAATCAGATGGAATGGAATACATAAATGTCTGAATAGAATCTCTATGCTTTACTTACAGAGGAGCGATCATACCATCTCTGAAGCCAGCCAAAGTGCTGAATTAAAATACTGATTGCATTAAACATATAGAGTTAATTTCAGGAAGGCTTTGTCATTACTTGTCTGATATTTTCAGGTAATCTCAGAGCATGCATTCTTTAAAATCCATGACTCATGGCAGTTACAGTACCAAAAGATAAAGTGATTTTGTTTAAGTGTGGCAGGTACTATTTAAATATCTAGAAATTCTCTCATGAGAGGTAGGTTTATGTCTGTTCATTACACATGAACATAGGTTCTGTGTTTTACAAAAATTACATGTTTGTAGTTTGAATTTTAAAACTAGCTTGCTGGTGGAATTGTCAGCATTTTATGAATTTTTGAAAATAAAAGTGTGATATTTATGTGCACATTAAAATGGTCCAATTAGCTCCTAAGGTACCAAAAAAAAGTACATGCAGTCATAGCATTGACATCCAAAAGATTTTCCTTCCCTATCTCTGTTAATATTTCTGTTGTTTTAAATTACAATTGCGTTTATAGTCATTTTCCAAAATTGTATGAAGGTGACTTGAGTAAGATTTTCATTTCTGATACTGGGGTTGGATTACTTTGATATTTATGCTGCCTTCAAGAACATGCAGTTTTAGAGAGAGACCACCAGTCCTGAACTTATGGGAATTTTAAACCCAGTTCTATCTTGTTCTGTGGACTTGAGCTGGTCAATTTTTCTGAGCTGTAGTTTCCCTACCATGGTTTGGATTATACAAGCATCAACCAATTACTGCAAAATGGGACTAGGCCCAGAAGGAAGGTGGCCTTGACTCATTTTCTCACACTCTTCTTACTTTTCCAGGTAATGTCTGTAGCATGCAGTATCTCTAGAATGCCATGACTTTGATCTGATGAGCACAAGTCCCATTAAATGAACAGAGAAGTCCCATGGAACTTTCAACCAATAGAGTGTATAGTTCCTTCGGAGTCTTCCTAGAAAATACATCTCTAATTGGGTAATAGTCGGCAGGATTCCCTTTCAAATTTAGAAGGCTCAGGATGTTAGAATATTGGGAGGTGTGAAAACATCACAGCCTATTTTTATAGGCTTACCTGTCTTCTTTACTAGCCTTTGAGCTACCTGTGGCCAAGGATCATGTTGCAGTCACTCTTATTTCTCCGGATCACTGCCACATAGCCACCACACCAGGTCTATGACATGAGAACGAAGTAGAAGGAGGAATAGAATATATTTTGATTCAGAGAAAGTTTATGCCACATGTTTGTCTCCAGTCAGGATAGCTGGTTTTAAAGTGCCCAACTTTTAAGCATTAGGGAGAAAAATACTAAAAGAACAAGCATTTAGAGTAGGCCTTAGAATATCTTTTTGCAACAAGTGAGTTTTGACATGGCTTTATGATGAGGCTTTTTTCTCCTTTTTCTGCCAAAAAAAGTTAATATGAACAGGCCTACTAATAATTATTTCATAATTTTGATAATATAGATATAGTTGTAAAGAAGTCAGAGGTTAAAAGTAAAATGTTATAAGTTATAATTATTAACAGGATTTGGAAAGAGTAGATTATTGAAGAGAATGTCAAAAATCTTCCAGGTGAATTTGATTTCCTCATTGGCAAAACTAATTCCATTTGATTTTAGAAATCATTATAAGCTGCTTATTCCTGCATGTAATTAAATTATAGGGTAAGCCTAATAAGTACAATGCATGTTTTATTCATGTTATCTAAGGTATGCATTTGTTCAGACCAGAGAAAAGGAGGGATTTTGCCACATACACTTTTGCAGGATAATTATTCGTGAGTGAAGCTAATGGCTGCCTCTGGCCAAATGTCCACTATATGCCTTTTCTGTTGTTTAATCCTCTTGCCTGTCCTGTGGGGAAGTTTGCCTACTATCTCCAGTTTAAGGATGATGAAACGGAAGTTGAAAGAAATTAAGTAATTTTTTCAAGACCAATCAACTGACAACTGTCAGCTCTGGGTTGCTAGGATCTTTCTTAAATCAAAGCAAACGTCCTTATGACCTATACAAATTCACCTAAAAAAAAAGAAACCAGAATTTGCAACTGGAAAAAAAAATCCCCACTTTTAAGAGCATCCTTCTTGTAGGGAGTGGTCATTTTTTAGGCAAATCCTAGTTTCCCTCAGGCACCCATGCTCCTTGCAAGTCCAGTAATGCCCCATGTCTGCAGGGGGTCCATTTCAGGTGATGTCTGAAACCACCAATAGTACCAAACCCTATATATACTATCTTTTCTTCTATATGTACATACTTATAGGAAGTTTATTTCATGAATTAGGCACAGTAAGAGATTAACAATAGTAGCTAATAATAAAGCACAATTATAACAATATACTGTAAAAAAAAAAAAAGTTACCTGAATATTGTCTCTCTCCCTCAAAGTATCATTTTGTATTCACTCTTCTGGGGGTGAGGATGTGAAATGATAAAATGCAGACGTTATGGAAGGAAGTGAGGGGAAGGATGTGACGTAGCATTAGGCAGCTATTGACCTGACTATCTATCTGTCAGAAGGATGATTATCTGTTTCTGGACCATGTGTAGCTGCAGTTAAGCATGTATAACTGAAACCCTGGGATGGGGGGGGGCGGTTGTAGTGTACTCCATTTAGCTGTGTATTCCCCTGGAGGGCTTCTCTTATTATCTTTTGCATTTTCTTCCTTTGGCTTTGGGACAGGAAGTGCCATTAAAGGAGGGGATTGTAAATGTTCTTCTATTTGAGCATTTAGACTTGACTGGACAGTTCCCGAAGCTGTGGTTAATGGAATGGGAATCTCAGAATCAACCTTAGGATGAGTGGACCACCTTGTGTCTGAAGCACAGGTTTCCAAACTGTTTTCTATAAACCTGGATGTCCAAGCTCTTCACTAGTTAACCTCAATGGACTCACCTATAACAGAGGTTCTGAAAAAGGCAAGTTTTAGATTGGTGATAGTAAATAATATTTTAGAATTTTCATAACCCTCTCCCTTTTCTCACTTGGGAGGTAAAGTAAGAGGGAAATTATCTCAGTTCAGGATTCCCTCCCCTCCTCCCTCCTTTCCTTTGTTTATGTTTTCCAGTGTCTGTGGTATGTGAAGGACTTGTAATATCACTAAGGGTACAAACTGAGACACGTTAAGCACGTGGCACACAGTAAAAGTGGCAATACTAGAAGCCAGGTATATATAATAGAAAAGTGAGTTTTACTTCACAGCATCCAAATTAGTGAAATAAATTTATTATACCTCAAATATTTCCTAAACACCACAAAATAAACACCTGACACCATTTGTCTGTGCCCTTTGGAAGGCAGTGCCTAAAACCACCACTAGGATTTTGTGACCACAGCAAGAGAGAGATTGGTAAGAGAGCAACATGCTATGCTTTCCATATATTATGTTTACTCTTTGTAGGATAAGTCTAGTTGTCACTGCTCATACTTCACAGAGGAGGAAAGTAGTCCTCAGAGAGATTAAATATTTGTGACGTGGTCCCATAGCATTGATGTTCAAATCCTGGTCTGCCTGACCTAGAATCCCTGGTTTATTTATGTATAATCTTGCATAAAGGTATTTTCTATGAAATAGCTTTGGTCATTTCAAGGGAAGATTTAAATGCTTTGTGTGATATAACAAGACTCAATTTTTTAAAAAAAAATATACATACAGTATACACAATAGGACATTATTCAGCCATAAAGGGAGCCTGCTTCCCCCACCCCCCCACACCCCGCCCCTGCCTACCTCTCTGCACTTGTGATCTCTCTCTCTGTCAAATAAATAAATAAAATAAAAATCTTTAAAAAAGTATTAAAGATATACAGAGTTTACAAAGTAACATTTCCTCCCTCTCCCCTGCTACCTTTCAATCAAATGTCTTCCTTTTGGTTTCTTTGTCATTGCGGTGACATGTTTAGTGCTTATATCTTCCAAACTGGACAGTTTTTGGTCTTCTCCAGCTGGGAAACTTTAAGGCACCTCAGGGGTTGCACTGAGTCAGTTCTGCCTGATAAATTCTTAGATGGCTTCAGGATTTTTTTTCTCATACCAAACACAACAAAACTGCAATGCTTTCCACCATCATCTGCACTAGGGTTTCTTGAGGAAAGCTTTTAAGGAAGCTGAACCTACACAGTGATTGCTACCAAACTATTATTGGTAATAATATGTGCAAACTAATGAATATATTCATTTAGAAAAAAGAGAAACCTTGAAAGATACATTTCTTACAGATACCTATATTACTCTGACATTTAGATAACAATGGTATTTTATTATAATACCATAGGACTATAATTAATATTAGATAAAGCAATGTATGTGAAATTAGTATTATATCTTGTATAAATATATATGTTCTGTGCATGATCACTTCGTAAGATTTTTTATTAAACTTCATCATAACCCTACAAGAAAAGCAGAGTGGAACTTACTCACCCAGCCTTCCATGTGAAACTAAGGCTGTGAGCTGTTTATGTGACTTTTCAGAGCCACTCAGTCTGTGAAAGAAAGGAGACTAGAACCTGGATGCCAGGACCTAAAGTGTAAATTTACATCAATGAAATGTCTGTGAGTAAAATAACTGTTGTTATATGACTAGTGAACCACTCGTGGAAGCCAGTTCAATAGATTAATTATATTTAACTACTAGTAAATTTCAAGAGAGCACAACCTGTTGTATTAATTGCTAAGCCACAGCCCCAACCATAAGCAATGCAGAACATAGACTAGGTGCTTAATAAATGTTTGTTAAATGAATGGATAAGTAAAAAAGAAAAAGAAAAAGAAAGATGTTTTTAGAATACTTGCTAGGCTAGTTTTAGAATGCAACAGGAAGCTCCTCTTTATTAGAGATGATTCAGAATGATCTTGGTAGATTTAAACATTTTCCATTTATAATCCGTTTCCTGTTAGTAAATATCAGAAGTTCTCTGCTGCTGCATTATGCTTAGCCCAGCAAACCCAGAATTGTTTGGTCTTGCATTCTTTAAATAATCCCTATTTGAAAGCAGTATTATCCACGTTCTTGGCACAGAGAATGATAGGATGGCACTTTGGTATAATTTGAACTTTAAAAAGTTTAGAAAGTTATTATTATTATCTTAATGCTTCTTAAAGAATTTGTGGAGAACTGGACTTAATGATCCTAGGATTTACTCTACATCATCAGGTTGTTCAGTTATTTTATTTAAAGGCTTAATGTATTAAGACCTGACCTGAAAAAAGAAATACCAAAGACTAAAAAGGAAAATTTATGCACAGATGAATACTTAGTCAGATATATAAGATGTTGTAATTACCATATTAATGAATCCAAAAAGGAGAGAGTCCATTCTGCAAAGCATAAAGTGTAGTATTCCATGTAAGCCCAGCAGGAGGTATTTTATGCAACTTCGGTTTGAGAGCTCTGAGCCCAGTTGCCATGCCTCTTGAAAGAAAGATTCTGTTAAATTTATTTTCTAAGAGTCTGCACTGTTCCAGACACCAAAGCGAATACATGCAAATACAGGAAGTCGTATGATCTGTTCTCAAGGACCTCACAGTCTATCAGAGAGTAGAAGACAAATATAACAAATATACAAATATCTTTTATACAAAGAACAGAGGGATGAATGACTCATCTTTTGATCCATGTAAGATCAGCAAGAGGGAAATCACATACAGTTGGTAGGTAAGATAGAGTTTCATGAATATGGTGGTGTTTGGGGTAGTCCTGTGGAGTCTTCAGAAGAGTTGTCATTTGACAAGCAAGATACACCCATGTATCCAGACATGGCCTTCGAAATGCGTGCTGGTGCAGAAAGGACTCTTTGCAACTGCATCACATAGAGCTTAGGTATCCTTTTTGCTTATTATTGAGATCCCTTATAGATGATTTCACTACTGATGATCCATGCTTTGGCACAGAATAAACTTAACTCTAAACCAAGCAATCTATTTATTTGGTAGCTTTGGAAAATGAATTTATGATAAGAGTTTGGAATTCATGCCTACGGAGGCTTGTGTATGATGGCACATTACAGCTATAGTTTGGAGAGCTGGGAACAAATCTCTTAGCCATAGCACAATCATATTGGGATCTACCTTCCTCTGCAACTGGAATTTATTTTATTACAATAAATTTTGTGTGCTTGAAGTACCTTGAATATGGATCAAAATTAAGAGGTAACATGGCAAAATTCAGTTTATCACAAATGACCAGGAAATGGGATGTTGCAATTCATGTAACGTTGTGGTAACTAGGAGATTACAGAAATATTTCACATAGATTATTCAATTACCTAAATTAGAATAAAAGAAAAAATATTTTTATTAACATGTAATGTATTATTTGCCCCAGGGATACAGATCTGTGAATCATCAGGCTTATGCATTTCACAGCACAAACCATAGCACATACCCTCCCCAATGTCCACAACCCAGCCACCCTATCCTTCCCTAACATCCCCAACAATCTTCAGTTTGTTTCTTGAGATTAAGAGTCTCTTATGGTTTTTCTCCCTCCCAATCCCATCTTCTTGCATTTTTTTCCCTCCCTACTCCCCATGACCCCCCGTCCTGCCTCTCAAATTCCTCATATCAGAGGGATCATAGGATATTGTCTTTCACTGATTGACTTATTTCGCTTAGCATAATACCCTCTAGTTCCATCCATGTAGTAGCAAATGGCAAGATTTCACGTTTTCTTTTTATGGCTGCATAGTATTCCATTATATATATATATATATACCACATCTTCTTTATCCACTCATCTGTTGATGGGCATCTAGGTTCTTTCCATAGTTTGGCTATTGTGGACATTGCTGCTATAAACATTCAGGTGCACGTGTCCCTTCGGATCCCTACATTTTTGTATCTTTAGTGTGAATACCCAGTAGTGCAATTGCTGGGTTGTAGGGTAGCTCTATTTTCAACTTTTTGAGGAACCTCCATATTGTCTTCCAGAGTGGCTACACCAGCTTGCATTCCCACCAGAGTGAAGGAGGGCTTCCCTTTCTCCACATCCTCAACAACATCCGTCGTTTCTTGACTTGTTAATTTTATCCATTCTGACTGGTGTGAGGTGGTATCTCATTGTGGTTTTGATTTGTATTTCTCTGATGCCGAGGGATGTGGAGCACTTTTATGTGTGTCTGTTGGCCATCTGGATGTCTTCTTTGCCAAAATGTCTGTTCCTGTCTTCTGCCCATTTCTTGATTGTATTATTTGTTCTTTGGGTGTTGAGTTTGATAAGTTCTTTATAGATTTTGGATACTAGCCCTTTATCTGATTTGTGAATATTATCTCCCATTCTGTCGGTTGTCTTGGTTTTCTTGACTGTTTCATTTGCTATGCAAAAGCTTTTGATCTTGATGAAGTCCCAATAGTTCATTTTTTCCCTTGCTTCCCTTGCCTTTGGCAATGTTCCTAGGAAAAGTTTCTGTGGCTGAGGTCAAAGAGGTTGCTGCCTGTGTTCTCCTCATGGATTTTGATGGGTTCCTGTCTCACATTGAGGTCTTTCACCCATTTTTAGTCTATTTTTGTGTGTGGTGTAAGGAAATGGTCTGCATGTGGTTGTCCAATTTTCCCAACACCATTTATTGAAGTGACTGTCTTTTTCCCATTGGACATTCTTTCTGGCTTTGTCAAAGATTAGTTGACCATAGAGTTGAGGGCCAATTTCTGGGCTCTCTATTCAGTTCCATTGATCTATGTATCTGTTTTTGTGCCAGTACCATGCTGTCTTGATGATTACAGCTTTGTAATAGAGCTTACAGTCTGGAATTGAGATGACACCAACTTTGGTTTTCTTTTTCAACTTTCTTCTGGCTATTTGGGGTATTTTCTGGTTCCATGTAAATTTTAGGATTATTTGTTCCATTTCTTTGAAAAAAATTGATGGAATTACATTAAATATGTAGATTGTTTTAGGTAGCATAGACATTTTCACAATACTTGTTCTTCCAATCCATGAGCATGGAATGTTTTTCCATTTCTTTGTGTCTTCCTCAATTTCTTTCATGAGTACTTTATAGTTTTCTGAGTACAGATTCTTTGCCTCTTTGGTTAGGTTTATTCCTAGGTATCTTACACTTTTGAGTGCAATTGTAAATGGGATTGATTCTCTAATTTCTCTTTCTTCTGTCTTGCTGTTGTTATATAGAAATGCGACTGATTTCTGTGCACTGATTTTGTATCCTAACACTTTACTGAATTCCTGTATGAGTTCTAGTAGTTTTGGAGTGGAATGTTTTGGGTTTTCCACATAAAGTATAATATCCACAAAGAGTGAAAGTTTGACTTCTTTCTTGCTGATTCAGTTGCCTGTTATTTCTTTTTGTTGTCTGATTTCTGAGGCTAGGACTTCTAGTACTATGTTGAATGGCAGTGGTGATAGTGGACATCCCTGCCGTGTTCCAGACCTTAGGGGAAAAGCTCTTAGTTTTTCCCCATTGTGAATGATATTCACTGTGAGTTTTTCATATAGATGGCTTTGATGATATTGAGGTATATCCCTATTATCCCTACACTGTGAAGAGTTTTGATCAAGAAAGGATGCTGTACTTTGTCAAATGCTTTTTCAGCATCCATTGAAAGCATCATATGGTTCTTGTTCTTTATTTTATTAATGTATTGTATCACATTGATTGATATGTAGATGTCAAACCAACCTTGCAACCCAGGAATAAATCCCACTTGGTCATGGTGAAAAATCCTTTTAATGTACTGTTGGGTCCTATTGGCTAATATTTTGGTGAGAATTTTTGCATCTGTGTTCATCAGATATATCGGTCTGTGATTCTCCTTTTTAATGAGGTCTTTGGTTTTGGGATCAAGGTAATGCTGGCCTCATAAAATGAGCTGGGAGGTTTTCCTTCCATCTCTATTTTTTTGGAACAGTTTCAGGAGAATAGGCATTAATTCTTTAAATGTTTGGTAGAATTCGCCTGGGAAGCCATCTGGCCCTGGACTCTTGTTTTTTGGGAAATTTTTGATGACAGCTTCAATTTCCTTACTGGTTATCAGTCTGTTCAGGTTTTCTATTTTTTCCTGATTCAGTTGTGGTAGTTTATATGTCTCCAGGAATGCATCCATTTCTTCCAGATTGTCAAATTTGCTGCATAGAGTTGTTCATAATATGTTCTTATAATTTTTTGTATTTTTTTGGTGTTGGTTTTGATCTTTCCTCTTTAATTCATGATTTTATTGATTTGAATCCTTTTTCTTTTATTTTTGATAAGTCTGGCTGGGGGGTTATTAATCTTATTAATTCTTTCAAAGAACCAGCTCCTAATTTCATTGATTTGTTCTACTGTTCTTTCAGTTTCTATTTCATTGATTTCTGCTCTGATCTTTATTATTTCTCTTCTCCTGCTGGGTTTAGGATTTCTTTGCTGTTCTTTCTCTAGCTCCTTTAGGTATAGTGTTAGATTATGTACTTGAGACCTTTCTTGTTTCTTGAGAAAGGCTTGTATTGCTATATACTTTCCTCTCAGGACCACCTTTGCTGTGCCCCAAAGATTTTGAACAGTTGTGTTTTCATTTTCATTTGTTTCCATGATTTTTTATAATTTTTCTTTAATTTACTGATTGACCTATTCATTCTTTAGTAGGATGCTATTTAGCCTCCATATATTTGAGTTCTTTCCAACTTTCCTCTTGTAATTGAGTTCTAGCTTCAGAGCATTGTGGTCTGTAAATATTCAGGGCATGATCCTAATCTTTTTGTACCAGTTGAGACCTGATTTGTGACCCAGGATGTGATCTATTCTGGAGAATGTTCCACGTGCACTAGAGAAGTGTGTGTATTCTGTTGTTTTGGAATGGAATGTTCTAAATATATCTGTGATGTCCATCTGGTCCAGTGTGTTATTTAAGGCCTTTATTTCCTTCTTGATCTTTTGCTTAGGTGATCCGTCCATTTCAGTGAGGGAGGTGTTAAATTAGTTCCCTACTATTTTGTATTACTGTTGATGTGTTCCTTTGATTTTGTTATGAATTGGTTTATATAACTGGCTGCTCCCATGTTAGGGGCATAGATATTTATAATTGTTAGATCTTCTTGTTGAACAGGCCCTTTAAGTATGATATAGTGTCCTTCCTCATCTCTTATTATAGTCTTTGGCTTAAAATCTCATTTATCTGATATAAGGATTGCCACTCCAGCTGTCTTTTGATGTCCATTAGCATGGTGAATTGTTCTCCACTCCCTCACTTTAAATCGGGAAGTATCTTTGGGTCTAAAAAGAGTTTCTTGTAGACAGCATATTGATAGATCCATTTTGATACCCTGTGTCTTTTGATTGGGGTATTTAGCCCATTTACATTAAGGGTAACTATTGAAAGATATGAATTTAGTGCCAATGTATTGCCTGTAAGGTGACTGTTACTCTATGTTGTCTCTGTTCCTTTCTGGTCTGTTACTTTTAGGCTCTCTCTTTACTTAGAAGACCCCTTTCAGTATTTCCTGCAGACTGGTTTGGTGTTTGCACATTCTTTTAATTTTTGTTTGTCCTGGAAGCTTTTTATCTCTCCTCCTATTTTCAATGACAGCCTAGCTGGATATAGTATTTGGCTACATGTTTTTCTCATTTAGTGCTCTGAATGCATCATGCCAGTCCTTTCCGGCCTGCCAGGTCTCTGTGGATATGTCTGCTGCCAATCTAATATTTCTACCGTTGTATGGTACAGACCTTTTGTCCCGAGCTGTTTTTAGGATTTTCTCTTTGTCATTGAGACTTGTAGGTTTTACTATTAGATGATGGGGTGTGGACCTATTTTTATTGATTTTGAGGGGGTTCTCTGTGTCTCCTGGATTTTGATGCTTGTTTCTTTTGCCAAATTAGGGAAATTCTCTACTATAATTTGTTGCAATATACCTTCTACCCCACTCTCTCTTTCTTCTTCTTCTGGGATCCCAATTATTTTAATATTGTTTCATCTTATGGTATCACTTATCTGCCAAATTCCCCCCTTGTGGTCCAGCAGTTGTTTATCTCTCTTTTGCTCAGATTCTTTATTCTCTATCATTTGGTATTCTATACCAAAACTGTCTTCTGCCTCATTTATCCTTGTTATAAGAGCCTCCATATTTTATTGTACCTCATTAATAGCTTTTTTGACTTCAACTTGGTTAGATTTTAGTTCTTTTATTTCTCCAGAAAGGGATGCTCTGGGATCTTCCATGCTTTTTTGAGCCCAGCTAGCACCTTGATAAGCGTTATTCTGAACTATAGTTCTGACATATTACTAATGTCTGTATTGATTAGGTCCCTAGCTGTTGGTACTGCCTCTTTTTCTTTTCTTTTCTTTATTTTTTTTTTTGTGGTGTGTTTTTCCACCTTGTCACTTTATCCAGGTAAGATTAGATGAATGAGAAAACAAAATACTAAAAGGGTAGCAAGGACCCTAGAAAAATATACACTAACCAAATCAGAAGAGGCCTGAAACTAGGGGAGAAGAACAGAGAAAAAAAAAAGAAAAAAGAAAAACATATATATATATATATATACATATATATATATATATGCGCCACATACTTGATTTTGGGTGTATTTTGGTGTGTTAGAAGAAACTACCTACCAAAATTAAAAAAAAAAAAGAACATAGATATACAAAAATAAGGGTAACCATGATGAAGGGATGGAATATGACTATAAAGATGAAAATTAAAAAAAAAAGATTCTAAAAAAGGAATTGATAAGATAAGAAGTTGGTTAAAAAGGAAAGAAAAAATAAAGAGGAAAGAATGTGATCAGACTGGTGACTAGAACAAAGCCATTAGCTAGATTTAGGGTATATTTTGATCTATTAAAAAAATTGTACCCCAAAATTTTAAAGAAAAAAAAAAACCCTATATGTATACCAAAAATAAACTTAAATACAATAATGGGGAAAATTTTACTACAACAATGAAAATTTTTAAAAGATTTT
Source organism: Taxidea taxus jeffersonii (assembly GCA_003697995.1). Lineage (NCBI taxonomy): Eukaryota > Metazoa > Chordata > Mammalia > Carnivora > Mustelidae > Taxidea > Taxidea taxus. Next base: position 16,959 of record RCUC01140710.1, on the reverse strand, counting down.
TAAAAAGTTATTGATAAGATAAAATAGTTAAAAATGTTAAAATAAGAAAAAGGAAAAAAATTTTAAAAATAGAATAAGAAAAAACAAAATTTAAAAGAGTTCACTTTGGAAGACTAAAGGATCATGGGGAAAAAAGCCATGAATTCTATGTGCTGCTTTCCTCCTAGCTCTGGAGTTCTGTGGTTTTCATTAACTGATGAACTTAGTCTTGACTGGATATATTTTTTTAAAGATTTTATTTATCTGACAGACAGAGATCACACAAGTAGGCAGAGAGGCAGGCAGAGAGGGGAGGGGAGAAGCAGGCTCCCCGCCGAGCAGAGAGCCTGATGCGGGACTCGATCCCAGAACCCTGGGATCATGACCCGAGCCGAAGGCAGCAGCTTAACCCACTGAGCCACCCAGGCGTCCCTTGACTGGATATTTTTGCTGATCTCCTGGGGGAGGGTCCTGTTGCAGTGATTCTCAAATGTCTTTGCCCAAGGTAGAATTGCACTGCTGTTGCCAGGGGCCAGGCTAAGTAATCTGCTTGGGTTCACTCTTGGTAGCTTTTGTTCCCTGAACGCTTCCTGTCTGGAGGACAGGAATGAAAATGCAGTTTCCCAATCTTCAGCCCCATAGGAGCCAAGATCTTGGGGTCCCACTCCTCAGTGAGCCCTCAGAGAAAAGCAGTCAATCGCTCCCTTCTCCCTGGTCTCCAGCCATACTCCGAGCTCACCCAGCCTGTGCTGAGCATTTCTATCTCTGGCGCACAGCCCCTTTTGGAGTCTACCAACCCAGCAGATGCCTGTAGCGTGCTCCTGTGCTGCTCCTCCCAGAGGAGGAAGGAGGGGGTCTCTTCAGATCTGCTACTTGTGGGGTCCCTGCTGGAAGAACAGTGGCATGGCTGGACTGTGCCTTGGGTCATGGTTTAAGGTAAACCTGAGCTGAATGCCCCCTCCTCAGCTCCATCTCTGCAGCTGGTTTCCCTGTTACAATACCTGGGAGCTCTGCCACACTCAGATACCCCTGGTCTTTCTGTGTGTTGGCGGGTCCTGAGACTACACTGCTCCACCCCCCACTTAGCTTCTGGAATGATGTACCTCAGTGGAGCACACTTCTACAATTTCTGATTTTGTGCACCACTGCTCTCTCACTTGCTGGGAGCCAGCCCCTCCCTCTGCCATCTATCTTCCTGTATGTTGTCTCGGATTCACTTCTCTGCATGTCCTACCTTCCAGAAAGTGCTCAATTTTCTGTTCCTAGAATTGCTGTTCTTCTTCTCTTCTATCTCCTGTTGAGTTTGTAGGTGTTCAGAATGGTTTGATAACTATCTTGCTGAACTTCTGGGACCTGATGATATTTAGGTCTCCTACATCTCCTCTAGAAAGGAAAATAGTTGACATTTAAAATATTCTGAACATAATTAGAATTGAATTTCTTATGTGTTTATTCAGAAAGGTCTTCCATCTTCTAGAAGTGTTCTAGTTTACCGATAAAAGTATCTTGTTTGCTAGGAAATAAATCATGGTCATTTTGCCTTTCTGGTTACTTATGGTTATTTCAATTCTGGATTAATGAAATTTGAATTTTGGTCAACCATAAGACCAGAAGTTCTGTTTTTAAAGTCCTATATAAATCTAATCTATAAAGTCCACTCTTTTGTAAAGCCTTGAATGATCAAGCACATGATGAATTGATGTGATAAATTATTGTTTTTAAATTAAGTTAATGTAGTCAATATCAGGAACCCATAGATATATACAGGGGTTTTGAATAATTAAATATTGTGGGGAAGCAGTTAAATCCACAGTTAATAGTTACAAGTACTCTGCTGATTAATAAGTCTCTAGGCAGTACAGTATTCATTTACCCTAAGGTATTGATAAATGAGGATCATCGTAATTTAGTGGGACCATTTTCCTATCAGAATGTCAGCTTGCTGAAGAACATTTTATATTAATACTAAAGGTCAAATGTTCCACTGGCCTTCATTAGTCCCTATTATAGAATATTGTTCATTCTTATATACTTAAATAGTCCCCAAGTTTAAAATATTACATTCCAGTATTATAGAAATTTATTTATATCTTGGCTACTAAGAATTAAGGCAACTCATCCTATATATCCCTATTGATAAGTTCATAAACCATGCACTGAACTATAACATTTTCTGCTGTGACTACCAGTAGTGTGCATAGATCATTTTAAATGACATAACATGATTTGTTTTTATCAGAATCCTAAAGGTGACCTAGTTGTTACCATGTTTCATCATATGGCACTTAATTTCTTCAGGTATGTTTCCTTATCAGAGTTAAAGAGGTCTTTGCTACCTCCTGTAACTACGAGAAATAAAGAGTGGCTTTTGATTTTTTTTAGATGATTTTTTAAATAATATGCTTCATTTTATTGACTAAAAGCATGAAATTTGATTAATTCTTTCTGTAAATTTTGAGTTTACCTTTCAAAATAGCATGCATTAAGAGGACATATCCTTTTCCTTTAGATCTTACATAAAACACAATGGACAGTAGCAGAGATTGCTATAGACACTTTGACATTGGGATTTCCCCTTCAAGAAACAGCTTTTTTTTTTTAATGTATTTTTAAATTTTTAAAGATTTTACAGATTTACTTGAGAGAAATAGAGATAGTGAGAGAGAGAGAGCACCAGTGGGGAGGAGAGAGAGATGTAGACTCCCCACTGAGCAGGGAGCCTGATGCAGGACTCAATCCCAGAGCCCAGGGAACATGACCTGAGCCGAAGGCAGATACTTAACCGACTGAGCCACCCAGGTACCCCAAGAAACAGCTTTTATAAAAATTTTCTAACTCCAAAATGTTTGGACCATCCTTAAAGAATCTTACAATTTATTCTTATGTGGACTCTGATTAAAATGTTACTGACATCTTGATAAACAATATATTGAATGGTATTATTCAGTTCCTACAACCTAAAAGTTTTAAACCATATATTGGTTGTATAATCTAGTATGAGATTAATTCACTACTATATTCATTATAATTTCTAAGTAAGCTCTTTTATTTTATTAGATAAAATAAGTAAACACAATTCTATTCAATAGTAATGTCTTCTGATTTAGTTTGTGCCCAAGAAATTCTAACAAAATCTTCAGATGATATCTGAAAGCATAAAAAATTTTCCCCGTTTAAGCTAATTGATATTATGAATTCAAGAGACTTCAATATGTGCTGAGAAGGTGAGCAACTTTCTTTTAATATTAGGCCAAAAAATAATTCATCAGCAATACAAAAAGTTGACCTATGTTCCTTTATATTGTCAGTTATTGGCCATTTTTCAAAGGCATTTGGAATGTTCGATTTTTTTTGCACAATCATATATTTATATGACATTTACCCCCAAATACTGAGCCAGTAAATTATTACTGCCTATTACATAAAATAATTTATTCCCTTATTTGCTCTGTCTTGTTAAGTCCCTGTGAGGCAGGTCAGTAACATTAAAATATTTTTGAAACCAAAAAACAACTCTATAATTTATTTTTCATTTTAGGGGGAAATTATGTTGCTGTCCTAAAATTTGGCTTCTGTCAAATAATCTATAGAGTGTAAATACCACTAGAGAGTCTGCTGTAACTATTTGGGATTCTTTCAGAGTAGTTTGATGCAGATAAAAGGTGATTTTCTTCATATCTTCTTGCCAAGCAGAGTGTATCGTAATAAGCAGCAGTATGTGAAATGGGCTTAAGTATTTTATTTCCATACTCTCTGGTTCCTCAATTGCATCCTTCCCCCCCTTAAATTAAACATATTGCACTTCCATCTGCTATACACTATCGATGATTCACATTTATTTTTGCAGAAATATTTTTCAAATGGGTTTATGGAGCAGATGTTTTTGCATTTGTTCCCGCCTTCCTTTTCCTGATGTGTTTCCACATGTACAGGGGAAAAAATGCATCACTGCTGTCCTTGGTGAATTTTGCATATCTCTTTGATTTGGGCTGCTGCACTGTAATGCATGATAATGTGACAACCGCAGTCAAGCAAGACGTTTCCTTAGTTTCCTGGTATTCAATATCAGTATCCCAGCTGTGCTGCTGGGATTTAAAGAACTTCTTCAGCTCTTGGTAGTTCCCCCCAGGATCCTTGCTCAAAAGACTGAATCCAAACAAACTTCTCTCTCTCTCTCTGATAGTCTCTTGTTTCAAGACTGAGTTTAGAGAAGTTACAGCTTTCCAAATGAACCCAAAAATACAAACACAGGTATGCGTGATATATTTTTAGCACCAGTTATTTAAAATTCCATGTGCAGATGTCAGTTTCATCTGTATTTCTAGAACATGGTGCCTAACAGAGTATTTGGCAAACCCCTGCAACCAGAATTGCGTTTTGAATGCCACATTGCTTACGTAGAGTAGGAAGAGAAAATGTGGGCACAGAAATAGTTATCCATTGATGTATAACAAATTGCCCTAAAATTAGCAGAGTAAAACAGTACTTGTTTATCAGCTCACTTAGTTTCTGAGGCTTAGGAATCTGGGAACCTTTCAGCTAGGTGGTTCTGGCCCAGGGTCTCTCACGAATCTGTAGTCAGAATGTTACATGGGGCTCTAATCAGCTGAAGACTTGACTGGGACTGAAGGATCCCATTCCAGGATGGCTTAAACATGTGTGTGTTGACAAGAGTTGGTAGTTCCTTGCTGGCTTAAGCAATCCTCAGTTGAGCTCTCCACAAGTCAGTGGTTTAGGTCACTGGCTTCCTCCAAAGTGAATGATCAGAAGAAGAGAGGTAAAGGGAGTAGGGGAGAGAAGAGAGAGAGGACAGAGGAGAAGGAAGAAAAGAGGGAGATATATAAGGGGCTTGGGGACAGAGGGAGACAGAGAGACCCAGAAGGAAGCTGCCGTTTCTCTTATAACCGAATCTTGGAAGTCATATCTCATCATCGTATTGCAGGCTCTCAGAGTAACCTGTTATCATAGGCAGGGGACTACACAAAGTTTGTGAATACAAGGAGGCAGAGATAATTTAGGGCTAACTTGGAGGCTGGCTAGCTTGGCCCAGGCATGAATTATCTATTGGCTACTAAGTTACTTCGTGGTCTTACCTAAGTCAGTAACTTCTTGAGCTTTAGTTTGCTCATTGCTTTCCTACTGATCACTCAAAGTGTAAAGATCTTAGGAGACATGGATGCAAAAGCACTCTGTAAATACAAAGTAGTATCTATATGTGAGGGCCAATTAAGGAACTGTATTTTGTTTTCAGAGTAGTAAAAGAAAAAAAACAAAAAACAAAACTAAAAGCACAAGGGAGTGCAGAATCAAGAGATGGAGAGTAGGAAAAAAAGAGGGAACAAGAAAGGAAAGTGTGTCCTCCATGAACATCGACCAGGGGTCTTTACCCTGTTTTTGTTCTTCCTTCTTGTCAGTAGTTAACTTTAACTGCAGGCAAAATGAGTGCTTCTGTCCTCAAAATACACAATCCCATCTTTTTTAGGATTAAACAAAGACAAGCTATTATGAGCTTCTCTTCTCAGCTGGGACATATTTGATTAAAATCAAATGAATTTAAATCAGTAGTCAAAACGGCTAGATTTAAATCACCAGTGCCAGAACTCCCTCATTGCTGTCCTCAAAACCAGAATTGAATGCTAACCTCCATTATAAATGCTTCTGCCGTCCATTAAAAAGGACAAGTAATAGCCATTAGTACTTCCACAAACCACTGACCTTGGCTCAGAATAAACTAAAATCTAGAAAGTTACTGTATTTATTATCATATTTAATGTGTGTGCTCTGGAATTCATTTTCCCTATGGATGACTTTCAACTTCATTTTGGCATCTAATTGTAGAGACATCATTTTACTTTTAGAATCAAGGTAACAAACTTTGTTTCCTTTAGTACCATAGTTGACTGGAGACCATTTACCAAGAGGAGTCATAAAGACTTCAAATTCACGTGTCCAAAGCTGACTGGACTATCCTCTCAATCTCCCCTACATATACTTGCTGTATCAACAAAGTTATTTGAAGAAGTCATTTCGACATTGCTTAAAAATGGACTATTCCAGTTTTCTTTTTTCTCCTCAAGAAATGATTACAACAGATAATTTCATACATTTCCTGACCTTGTCCATTTCTTGCTTCATTGCTTCCTCAGTCCCTGACCTTTGCTCTACCTTATATCTGAGATATGTATTAGGAAAGTGATGAGGATCTGACCATTTAGTGCAGGCATTCCTTGGTCTTAAAAACATATCTTTGCATTTTGATTTGACCTTTTTGAAATGTCTCTTAAGTCAAAAACACCTGGGTCAACAGAAGTAAGTTAATGGATGGTCAGTTTTTCTTTTCCCAGAGCCTACATGGCCAGTCCACATCCTCAGTCACACCCGAATTCCTGCCTTCCCTCTCAGCTCTCAAGTCAACAGCTCCTAATGATGCTAACTCCAAAATTCCTTTAAATTTGCCCCCTCCTCTATATCCTACTACTTTGTCCTTCTCTCTTACTCCTTTGCCACGCTAATAGCCTTGTAATTGGCCTTTTGGAAGCTTCCACTCTTTTCTCCTTCGTCCATTCATTCCAGAGCTGCCAGTTGCCTTAAAAAAAAAAAAAAAAGGCACTGATTTGATCTTATAATTCCCCAGCTTAAAATACAGCAATAGCTTTTTATTGTCTACAGCAGCACTACCCACTAGAAACTTCTGTGATGATGGAAATGTTCTATATCTGTCTGCTACCCGGTGTAGTAACTGTGAACCATATGTGGCTATCAAGTGCTTAAAATTTGTCTAGTGAGACTGAGGAACTGAATTTTTACTCTTTTAATTAAATTCATATGGCTACATGTGGCCAGTGGCTACCATACTGGACAGTGTAGGTCTACAAGATAAAGCGGAGCCTTTCTATTTTATCACAACTACTTTCCTCTTTCCCAAACATGAATCATATATAAAAAGTATGTTCTATTACAGTAGTTTGAAACCTTTTTACTTTAAACTACACTAAGAAATGCATTTTCTGTTGTGACTATGACAAGCATAGATAGTCATAAATCCTCAATGATTTTTTTATTAAGCATCTGCTGTATGTAAAGCCTGCAATACATCTATGAACAGGTGAGATTCTCCACACCTTCTCATTCTACTGGTGAGAAGCGCAGTGTAAAATAATTAGTAAGTGTGATGAAAGTAAATTGTGTGGTGTACTGGAAGGTGATGGAAAATGGAAAAAGCAGAGCAGGAAGGAGAAGATCGAGGCTGCTGTTGAGTGTGGGGAGCAATCTGGAGGATTAGAGAGGGTGGCCAGAGTAGGCCTCCTGGAGGAGAAGCAAAGGTGTCTGAAGGGGGCATACTCAATCCACGGAGGAGGGGCCAGAGCAAAGTCCTGGAATGTACCTGGCCTGTGGAGGGAACAGCATGATGGTGGGTGGGGAGGTGAATAGAGAGAGCTGGCCCAGGTGGGAGTGGACCAGGATGGGAGCCTTAGAAATAATGCATGAACACTCATGTGTCTGCCATTATAGGCATTCTAGAAACTGATTTTGTCTCATCCACCATAATCTTCCATCTCCCAGAAGAAACTGCTCTCCCTATTCTTTGAGTAATCTCATTCTTGCTTTTTGGTATCATTTTAGTGCTATAGTTGCATCCCCAAATAATGTTATTTTCTTTCTTTTTGATTTTTATATACATGGGATGATAATGCATTAATTCCTTTTTGTGAATTTTTTGCTTCACATTACGTTTGTAAGATTTATTGATGTTTTTGTGTTTATCTACAGTTTCTTATTCTCACTGATATATACTATCCCATCGTGTGAATATCCCACAATTTATCTATTCTATTGTTAGACTGTTATGTTGTATTTAGTTTTGGATATTTATGATTAGTGCTTCTCTGAGCCTTTGTGTATATGTATTCTTAATCTAGTGCACTTAAGCACACATGTGTGTATATTCAACCTCATCAACAATGCTGCAGTATTTTCCAAAATGGTTTTACAAGTTTTAGGTATAAAAATGCCTGTTGTCCTGTATCCTTGCCAATACTTCATATTGTCACTCTTCTAAGGTTTTGTCAGTTTGTGGTAGCATCCCCTGGAGGTTTGCCTTCACATACATTTATTAATGGAATTGAGAACCTTTTCATATGTTTAGAGACCATTGGGTTTTCTCTTTTGGTGAAGTGCCTGTTTAAGTCTTTTGCCCTTTTTTTCTCTTTGGTTGTCAGTGTATCATTAATTTGTAATAATTCATATTTTTGCGTATTATCACTTGTCAGTGATACATATTACATATATATGTTCACAATATGTAGCTTGTTGTTTCAGTCTGTTAAATAATAATGCCTTTGGATGAAGGGTATTTTAAATTTTATGTGGTAGAATTTATCAGCCTTTTCTTTATGGTCAGTATTTTTTGTGTATCTTGCTTAAGAGACCTTTTACTACTCCCAGCTCTAAAGATATACTATATTCTTCTCTAAAAGTTGTGTAGTGTTCATTTTGACAAGGAGGTCTTTAGTCCACCTGGAACTGATTTTTCTGTATGGTGCGAGGAAGAAGTTTAATCCCTCCCCCACCCCGACCAGTATGGATTGCCAAATCTGTGCTATTCTACTTCATTATAATTGTTTCTGATTGTGATCCATTAAATCTATTTCATGCCCCACTAATAATACCTACCTGGAAGTTTAAAAACCAGCTCTAGTGTTACCTAACCACTCTTAAGTGCCCACTGGAATTGGTTATAAGTAACAGTCTCAACTTGAACTATCTAAAAACAAACAAACCAACAAAAAATATGATGGGAGAGCGTGTGTGTGTGTGTGTGTGTGTGTGCGCGCGCGTGTATCTCAGATCCTTCAGGGAAGGATGCTGCCTTCAGAATAGATTAGAATTCTGCTCTCTGCACATCTAAGTCATATATGTTTCTCTGCAGAGCCTGTTATTGGGTGTTATGCTATTAATAGTGCCCGAGCTTTGCATGTCATATACCCCACTACTTTAAGGAGTCTATTTCCATATAGGTCCCAAATTTCCACTGGCACATTTTGGGTCAGGTGACCACTCCTGTGCCAGTCAGGTATGAAACCTGCTGCCTATATGACTGATGAGAAGAGAACAGCTTCTGGCCAAATGCTGGTGAACAAACAGCTCCTCAGGCAAGGCATCGAGTATGTCCGTCCATGCCCTGGGTGCTTTCACCCAAATATCCTGTGACTGAGACTCTGCCCCTAAAACACCATCTTTGATATTGCTTTCCTAGGTTCTTCAGCCAGTCAGCGACTTCCTCTGCTTACAGGCCTCTTAGAGCCACTTACAGAAATTTAAAGGACTCAATCTCTGTCTGTTCTGTGAACTATGATGCACCTATAGCTAAATAGAGTTATCTTGACAAAAAATAATGTGACATCGATAAGGTCCAATAAACATTAACTTGTTGGTATAAAGCACATCAGAATGTGTGAGGCATTTCACCTGCATTCCATTAGAATCCCCATAAACTTCCAAAGTTGTAGTGCATATCACATCAATTCTTGAGTAAATCATTGGTCACTAAATAAATTCTGTTTGTGAAAGTGGGTTTAATCTGGTAAAGCTATAGGTTCGACCAGGGCTATTTCTTCCAATGTTTTAAATTTGATTTTGGATTCAAAAACAATTACAGCTAATTTGAATAACAAGAAATGTCTCAGTGTAGGTATTTGTTAACTTTCCTTCACCATAATGTTTCCTTTGTTTATTTTTAAGTAAAATATCCTTAGACTAAGTTCAAAAATATGATCTTATCTGAATCAAAAGGTATGTGGCTACTTTTTTCCATTATAACCAAGGCCACTCATAACCCTTTTTGCTTCTTAATTTAATTGTTCTACATAGATTTTGAATGAAGAATAACAGATGTGATCAAGCACACAATGTTTCAATCTGTCCTGTTATTGAGGAAAAAAAAATTCTGCCTTACTTTGGCATAATGAAATATTTTCATGACAGATAGTAACCGAACTGCATCCATTTATATCTTAAAGTTAGCAAAATGAAACTTTTAAATGGGAATGACATTTGAAGATGGGGTAAAAGAGTAAAAAGAAAAAAGCTATACCCATGGAGCAAGATGCATCCTTCCTAAAGGATGAACTTAACACCCCAAATTATCTGCCACTTGGTGAGGAGATGATGAGGTTCAGGGCAGCTGTGGCAGGTTGTTTGGGGAGTCGTGTTCATAAAGGGCACAAACTCAGTAGAAATACTTGCAGAGATTGAAGGAAAGGCATATTTCTTTTCCAAGGAGTACCTAGTGTGTGGTCCTGTCCTGTCCTGTCCATGCAATTGCTTTCCTTTTTCTACTCATCTTCTTTACCAGTCCTCATGTCTTCTCATGAGGACTGAGAGATCTCCAGATGGATCAGTGCTTCGTTCTACATCCATTTTGCCAATATGCATTTCAGTGTAGACATTAAAAGGCTAGAAAAATGCACAAATTATAGACATTATGAATGTTATGTGGAGAAATGTGAAGGCAAAACTTTTAAAGATGAAAGAGTCAACATGTTGGTGTCATCTTTAATAAATAAGGAAAGGCAAGGTGTTTTGAGGAGTTGGTAGCCATTTATAATATTGATGAAATGGTATTAAAGCAGCTTTGACTCCCTATTATTGTTCCTCAAATGGAGAACCTAGAAGCTGAGTAGAGCTAGAAGTTAATTGTTCTCAAATGGCAGTGTTGAATTGTTAGAATAATCCTGAGAAAGCTGCATAAATATATAGCTTCCTGTGATAAGTATGGTAGACTGCAACAGCTGTAAGAATGTAGAGGTTATGGGCTGTCCCATATGGTCTTCTCGTAGTGCCTTATACCTTCTCAGCACAAACTTTAGTATCACAGTTGAAATAAATATTTTGTTTCATGGTTATTTTTAAGGAAGGTATTGGGTTCAGACACTGGATATCATTTTCTAGTTTCTAGTGAAAATGAAAATGCATCATTTTTTTTTCCCTTTCAGGATTCATGTGCAGAACTCCAAACATTTGTGTGTGTGTGTGTGTGTGTGTGTGTGTGTGTGTGTGTCTGGGAGAAATCTTAAATGTAGATAGTGTCTAACACCTGCAGAAATAGAAATGATCACAGTACTGACCAAACTCAATAATTGTTTTAGGTGAATTTGTAGGAATTTTTTTGAAAATTTTCAAGTTGGGAGTATCTGGATGGCTCAGTTAATTAAGTGTCCGACCCTTGATTTCAGCTCAGGCCGTGATCCTAGGGTTGTGGGATTGAGAGCCTATGCTCAGCAGGGAGTTTGTTTGAGATTCTCTTTCTCCCTCTCCTTCTGCTCCTCCCCCGGCTCAATCTCTCTCTCTAATAAATAAATCTTAAAAACTTTCAAGTTGACTAAGAAAATTAAACTCATATATTTTTTTAAAGGTTATTTATTTATTTATTTATTTGACAGCAAGATCACAAATAGGCAGAGAGGCAGGCAGAGAGAGAGGAAGGGAAACAGGCTCCCTGCTGAGCAGAGAGCTTGATGTGGGGCTCCATCCCAGGACCCTGAGATCATGACCTGAGCCGAAGACAGAGACTTTAATCCACTGAGCCACCCAGGCACCCCTAAACTCATATTTAAAATAGGATCTAGTGCAACTGTCTCTGAGTCCTTAATTTATGAATTATGCCTTGGTCATTTTTCATAGTAATGCTAAAATCCATATATATATTTATATTTATATATATTCATATATATATTCTGTGTTAATATCTAAGTTGCCAGTAGTCATGAACATACATACAAACATGAACACACACACACACACACACACACACACACACACACACACTCTTACAGCAAATTAGGAATCTTCTCGGACTCTTTTCGGTCTGGTGTTTGTTGTGCATGTGTAGCAATTAGAAATGACTCTTAGAATAGAAAGCGCACATGTTATTGAGGAAAGATATTTAATAACCTTTGTTTCCTTACTAGAAGCCATAGAAACTATTTTTAAAAACCTTATAATACATTACAGGAGAGTTTTTGTGTCCCTTATGCTTTGCTAGCTTCTGTTTGTATTGTCCCCATATTGAGTGTAACCTCAACTAACGTCGTTGGAAGCTTTACCTTATCCCGCTGAACTTGAGGGGCTTGTAGATAATTTAATCAAAGCCCAGTATGACCACCCACTGTTTATCCTTCATAACCGTATACCTCTTCCATGTGGTTTCATTTTATGCCACTCTGTTCATTAAGCCAATTGACGAGAGCTCTTTGACATGGCTGTGACTGGGGGGGGCGGGGGGGGGCGTTGATGCCAGAGTCAAAGACCAGCTGACGCAGGACTTTGATATGGAGGCAGAGGAGTCGGCGGGAAGCAGTGGTAAATTGATTCAGATCAGTTTCTTTCATTCCAAGTATGGATACAAATTATAGGTCATCAAAAGGTATTCAGAATTCTTGAAATTTGGACAGAACCGTTACTACATGAATTTACTGAAAAGCTTGTTGTTCACCTCCATTTGTAGCTAATAATGTGTAACATTAAGTCAGCGATCTTTTTTTTTTTTTTTTAAAGATTTTATTTATTTATTTGACAGACAGAGATCACAAGTAGGCGGAGAGGCAGAGAGAGAGGAGGAAGCAGGCTGTCCGCAGAGCAGAGAGCCCGATATGGGGCTCGATCCCACGACCCTGGGATCATGACCCGAGCAGAAGGCAGCGGCTTTAACCCACTGAGCCACCCAGGCGCCCCTAAGTCAGCGATCTTGCCGATTGAGACCCTTGTGTGATTTCTTTTGCACTAATCACAGCTATAATCCAGTCAGTCCTGAGACTCTTACGCCTTTGGTAGCTATGCCAGCTTTGAATGAGATTCCTCTTTTATTGATTGGCCTCCCCCCCACCCACCCCATTATTTACTGTCACCTCCTCATAAGAAATAAAATTTCTTTTCTTGTGCATTTGTGTGTCTGTACACCAAGCCCTTATTTTGGGTGGGCTGTGGGAAGCCTCATTGTTTCTACTGAACAGCTTCCATAGGAGCCCAGCTGTTCCCTGTCAAGGGTTTTCCCTTTTATTAGTCTCAGAAGGCATGACTGGCAGGGTGCAGCATGTTGGTACAAGATCCCAGCTGCTATCATGCTGCTCTCAGAGTCCCTGATCATTTGAAACTTGAAGAAAGATTTGACCTTATCATAGCAGTTGTTTCTGTGTGTTCATTTGTTTGTTTTTGAGGGGTCGGCAAGTACAAGTTAAAGAGAGGCAGATGATGACTAGAAAACATGAGGCAGTCTAAAAGAATTCAGTCTGTTTTGCTTTTCCAACTTTCTGGAAGTAGACATTTTTGGTATGGAAAGTTTAAGATATTGGAGAGAACTGTTGACTAATGTGCATATAGATAAATTTATCTTGGCATACCTTTATTTGGTAAATGGGCTAATAAGCAATCTTGGCAAAATTTATTCACATGTTAAAAAGAAGCAAGTAAGAAAGCTAATTCTCAGAAGCACATTAAAAAGTTTTGTGCTACTGAAAGGTTTTGAGACTGTTTAATTAAAGGAACATATACAATAAAACTAGATCCTACTTTAAAGGGACTTTGCTTCTTTAAGCAATCTTGTCTTTCGGGTTCTTTGGGAGATTTCTCTATGGTAGGATCCTTGGGGATAGTTTAATAAGCTGACCAAATTGCTGAATAATGGAATCAAATACCTTCAGCAATGACAATGTCTGCTTTACTTCATTGTGAAAGATTGACAGACAAGACCACTCATAATAGCGTGCATTTATATTTAAGAAGTGTAACTTATTTAAAACACAGAGAGAGAAATGAGAGAAATGCTTGGTTGGAACTGAGTCATTACCCAGTTAAAAATAACCTTTCCAGGTCATGTCGTTTTGTTTGCCGCAGTGAAATAAGTTTATTTCAGCAGAATGAAGCCATTATTAGCTTGGCAGAGTCCACTTGTCAGAATTTTATGGAGCACAACACTGTTTGGCTGGGAAATTCAATAAATACTGTAATGTGAGAGGAGTTAAACTGCAAGGGCCGAAGGGGCAAAGAGGGGGGAATTTGCCGCTAATTCATTGTTTTACAGCTCCAATAAGAAAGCATTAGGATATATGACGAATCATCATTAGAGGTCAGGCACACAAACCTTTTGTGAAATACCAAGGGAGCAGGATGTGTGAAAAAAAAAACAAAAAAACAACCTTAAGGTGTATTAGGATGTATAGCATTGATGGTGGAACATAAATTAAAGTGTCTTGATTCTCAAGTTTCTGCTTTTTCTCTTTTTGGAGAGTGATATTTCTTCTTTACCTACTCTCCAGCACTGTCTGAGAATTTCCAGAGGAATAAAATATAGATGAAAAGCCTATGACAATATAATCCAGTCATCAGACCAGTACCACGATATTAAAATGGAAGTGAGTCATTTGTCATCTTAACAGCATAAGAAGCCGAACCAGTGGCCACTCGCAAGCAACAGTGGACTTCACCTTGAGGCAGGGTGTTGAAATGACTCTGGTGTGCTAAGCCCAGATTCTGGCTGCTGCTGCTGTGTCATCTTTGGCAAATTCTATAACTTCAGCAATCCTTTGTGTCCTAATCTGTAAAGTGGGGTTAAATAAAAGCAGTGACTTCATAGAGTCGTCACTGGGAAGTAAAATGAAAGATTGCATATAGAATTTCAGCCAAGAACCTAGCCCCTAGCAAAATAAACAGCACTCAGTTATTATTTCTCACTTGGATCTTAGGAGGAAATACCAGTGACCTTAAGATAAACAGAGAATTATGGAGAGCATGAAAACCCTTTAACTTTGTAGGACTTACAGAACTTAATAAACATGGTGCTCTGCTTACATTGTTCTGCATTCACTTCTGAAGGTCAGTGTACACATGTACCTTATTCCTGACAGGTTCATAATTGTTTTGTAGGTACTTTTTAATGTTCTGATGTTAAAATCAATTCTTTTATGAACATTTCCATTTATTACTATGATTCGTTTATGTTGTTTTTTATTAGTGTGTTCATGTTCTGGCCTTGTTGATATACAGCAATTTGCTTGCTGTTTGGGTGGTGGATAGTCAAGTTTAAGGTTGAAATTGAGTCTTTAGTGACTGGTGAGATTCAACTGGGTAGAGAAAAATGTGAAAGGGTTAGAGAGAAAACTTATTTTGAGGTAAAATGCCACTGTTTACCTCTTTGGAAGGATATTTGTTAGATGTTACCTGCTAGTTAGATTGCTGAAGTTTATAGAGACAGGAAGTATAAAGTCTGTCTGTCTTCACGGATCATTGTCTTAGCATTCGACAGTTTGAGGGTTGTTTTCATATTTATCCTTTAGAAGGAGAGTCTTTTAGGTATGTTTTAGCCATCTTGTCAAAAGAAATCGAGTGTTAGCTGCAAATACCATGCTCTTGAAATGATTTCATGGAAAGTCTCCTGGACTGAACATTCATCTGACCCACTTGCTGGGCCTGTTAGGTATAGAGTGAAG
Organism: Taxidea taxus jeffersonii; assembly: GCA_003697995.1. Taxonomy (NCBI): domain Eukaryota; kingdom Metazoa; phylum Chordata; class Mammalia; order Carnivora; family Mustelidae; genus Taxidea; species Taxidea taxus. The sequence continues at coordinate 1,498 of RCUC01140710.1, read as the reverse complement.
TGGAAGGAACTTTCAGTTTGTCAACAATTATTAGAACATTTAAGATAGGGTGTGCAGTGAAACTCTTACGGAAAGGAGTGTTCAACGTAATGTGCTCGTTTGCATAGTTTGCTCAACAGCCTGACCTTCTCACATCCCCGGCACAGTCTGATTAAGATTCAGAGGGCTCTGGAATTCATTTAATTAAAGCACTGCCCTGGAGTCCATTATTGCAAAATATTAGCATAGTGCTTTGTGTGACCTTTAAAAGTTTAGAAATTGGTAGCAAAATACAGAGGTTGACTATTTATTCCTTCGCTTTAGTGCATTGTATAATGCTTTTCCCTATTTTCCTATACTAATTAGTTGTACTCTCACTGTAAAAACCTGCCTTCCACTTATGGTTAATATTTTGACATTCTTTTCCTCAGTTGGGATATGGATCTCCTGACTGTATCTCTCTTCTTTCACTTAGTACTTTTATCTCCTAAGGGTATTTTCCTTGGAACTGATAAATTTAACTCCTATGGATTAAAACAGACATCACAGGGTGGGCTTCTGACACAGCCTCTTCTAAGCCTTTTAGGGGAATCACCAAAGTTAACTAAGAAGCAGCCCTGTCTCTCTAAGATTCTTTAGATAAACAGTGCACCTCTTGACAGCTGAATGCCAACTGCTAACAGTAAGATGTACTTCCTGTGTCATTCCTTTGGTCTCAGGTGGACCAAGGCAAAGCATTTGGCTGGTCAGAAACTTCAGGATCTTCTAATCAGGGACTGTAAGAAGTGATTGGGGGAAATCAGAGCTAACCATTCCTCGCCCTCCGATTGAATTCTACTAGTAATTACAGTTAAACCTGGGGAGAAGATGTCTTCAGAGTGAAATGGCTCCCGTGGGCATTTTTCACTGGCGCAGGTTAATTTATGCTTACAATATCTGACCACATCTGATCAATACCAAGGATGTGATGTGCAGAAGCAAACACTAGAGACACTGTAAGCAAACACACCTCAGCAGCTGATACACATCCAACCGCTTTTGCACTTATTTTTGGCATGAACTTCTTTCTTTTTTGGCTTCTAGAAACTGATGTTGAAGGATGCATTACTCTTTTTCTATTTATTTATCTCAGCCTTCTTAGGAATACAGCAGTTCTTGGCCAAAAAGGTCACACATGGTTATTCATGTTCATTTAGGGTAGATCGCCAGACTTTGTTTAAGATTCTAGTATTTCTTTCTAGGGATTGACATCTGCTCAGAGTTTGAGATGCCTATCTGACTCTGGGGTAACTTCAGGTCCTTCATATAAAGAATGGAAACACTGAGCAGTGCCTGGGTGGCTCAGTCAGTTAAGCAGGCGTCTGCCTTCAGTTCGGGTCATGATCCCAGGGTGTCCTGGGATCCAGTCTCGCACCGGGCTCCCTGTTCAGTGGGGAGCCTGCTTCTCCCTCCACCCTTCACCCTGCTTGTGGTCTCTCTCTTTCTCTCTCTCTCTCGAATAAATAACATCTTAAAAAAA